>JADBJO010001788.1:105000-130000 GCA_016801955.1 Conus betulinus | reverse complement strand
GGTCCACCCCCCACCCCCCAAAAAAATGTCAGCAACCAATGGTGAATACAGACCTTTGCAACATCAATAGAAGTACGATGTTTTTATGGGGATGGGGGGGGGGGGGGGGGGGGGGGGGGGGCGTACCTAGTCATTAAAAAAAAAATCTCAGATTTGACAACTTACAGGGTCTTGAATGACGTTGTGTAGATAACTCCAAATTATGTAACTAGGGAGAAAATTCACCTTCACCTTTTTTTTTTTTTTTTTTTTTTTGTGTTTACCTCTTTCACCTAACTCAGATTGCTGCCCAGCTCAGCTGGTAGAGTGCCGGACTCGTGATCCTGGGTTGCGGGTTCGAATTTCGGTACAGGGGGATTTTTCCCTCGGAGTTAACACTGGTTCTGACTCCATTCCCCATACAGTCCTTCGAATGAGACTATAAACCGAGGTTCCGTGTGTGAACGCACGCACAACATCTTGCGCGCACGTAAAATCCCATCACCAACTTTCGGAAGAGAAAGCCAGTTTGGCCGTTGGTATGGATGACACATTACATATAGCATCTTCCCCGAAGATGGAGTATGGCTGCCCTAATGGCGGGATAGAAAACGGTCATACACACAAAAACTCCACTGCCTGTCTATACACGCAGTGTCCGCAGGAGTATCAGCCTGCGTACGCAGAAAGAAAGAAAGACTGTACTTTCACACATCAACTCAACTTTATGTGTTGTACAAGGGTAAAACATACAAATCAACTTTAGTCAAATCAGTCTTTATTCGGGCTGAACTTTTGCCCACGCTATCTCATCATTAAGAGAGGCGAAGTTCTGGATGAGTTGAGTTGAAGTCCACTTGAAACATCAAAACTATCTAATGTTGGAGAGGAGTGTGTGTATCTCTCTCTAGTTGCTGGTGATTGGTCTCCGTTTGGGCTGGTGTGCTGGTCCGATAGCAGGCAGACCCGGGACAGGGGTATGAACCCAGGATCGTCGTTCTTGGTTGATCCAGCGAAACCTTACACAGGATCTCAGAGCGGGAGAGATGAACCCAGTCACATATCTGGCATACACCTATTCCAATAGTTGGTGCACAGCTGGTGATCAGTCTTGCAGCCTTTGGCAGAACAATGAAATGAGCAGACTTGGTTTCCCCTTCAGTGTGCTACGCTACACATACGGTCTCTAAAGCCTGTCTGATTGACAGGCTGTCAGAGAAACACGATAGCCAGTAATATCACTATAGAAAAAAAGGGGGGGGGGGGGGGGGGTAGTAATCCGAAGGGGAGGGGGTGACCAGGATAGGACAGTCATCCCCCACCTCCTGCATTGTTAGGTCATGTGTTGACGATTCGTTAACATTCTCCTAGATGTTTGCAGCGTATCTAGCCTTTATGCGAATGAACAAAGCTACCTTGTCCCCACCTGTGAAGCATAGGTAGTTCCCATGACCATGATGGATGGGAAAGAAAAGGGAGAACGGCAGGTCGGCTTCTCTGAAGAAAGTGTGTGTGTGTGTGTGTGTGTGTGTGATGAGCAAATCCTCCCCCCATCCATGATCGGTTGCTGCACGATCAGATAAGGGAAGAGAAGACCAGCGTGGGGCTGGAGACTATACTGTTACGTCAAAGTTCTTGCTCCCGTGTCGTCGGTGTCATGCTACCACCATGGGGGACAGCGCTAAAGGAAACGCCCGGCAGACTGCGGAAGAGTGTGAGAGGCGGAGGAGTTGAGGGTAGAGACTGGAAGTTGACGTAGATTGGTGATCTTAATTGCCGTTTGTAAGAGAGAGAGAGAGAGAGAGAGAGGACAAAAAGAGAGAGGGGGGGGGGGGGGGGGTTGTAGAGAATGGTGTGGCTGGCAATTGTCACGTCACAGGTCGAAATGCATGGGATTTGTTTTGTAATTTGTTTGTTCTTTCATTTGGCAGTATTTTTTTTTTCTCTCTCTCTCTTTAATCTTGTTTCAGTTTCCACCAGCAGTCACCTCAAACTGAAACCATGATGACCTTGGTTTTATGGACATTTGTGGTGTCATGTAGAAGGGATGTTTTCCTGGTATCCACGTTTGGACGCTGCTCTTGGAAGGACAGCACAAGTTTGGGCAAAACACTTTCTACATTTATGTCTTCAGCCCAGAGAGTAAACTTTTCAGGCGAAATGTCGACTGCAGCAGAGCTCTGCGACTTGAAAACAGAAAAAAGACTGTTGTGTCTTACGGTTAAAATCTGGGTCTCTTTGCCACCGGTTTGACGTCATTGGACAGTGTCACAGGGCTAATTCATAGAATGTCAAAGGATATGGTGTTGGAACACAGGCTCATGGTTTGGATACGATTAGATCTTTTTAAGTTTTCTGAATGTGAAGCGCAGCTATTAGTATCCCAAAAGGAAGTGTCCTTAATTGGTCCCACTCTGTTCATATGTTTTATATGAAATGTTTTGCCTGTAATGTCAAAATGTTTGCAGGCAACGCCAGTGAAGGCTTCAATTCAATTTCGCCCATCGCCCCACTGGGATATAGGCCGCAGAACAAGGTCCCTCCAGCTGTCTCTGTCCTGGGCCAGTCTCTCCAGCTGCCCCCATGTGTGGCCCATCTTCTTGGCATCTGCGTCCAGGTCACGTCGCCATGTGTTCCTCGGCCGGCCTCTCCTCCTTTTTCCCTGGGGGTCCACCTGAGGGCTTTGTCTCGTGGTGTTAGTGGCTGGCTTATGCAGAGTGTGGCCTATCCCCCTCCAGCGGCATTGTTGGATATCAGCCCCTGCTGGCTTCTGTCTTGTCTGCTGCCATAGTTCTTCATTGCTGATCTTGTCAGGCCACCGTGTGTGGAGGATTCGTCTCAGGCAATTGTTGATAAATGTCTGGATTCTCTTGGTCGTTGTTATGGTGGTTCTCCACCTCTCGCCTCCATATAGCAGGACTGACTTCACATTGGTGTTGAAGAGCCTGATCCTGGTGTTGACTGACAGGTCTCTTGGACCCCAGACGTTCTTGAGCTGCAGGTAAGCTACCCTAGCCTTGTTGATCCTGGTCTTCACGTCTGCGTCTGCCTCTCCTTCGTGTCAACGATGCTGCCGAGGTAGGTGAAACTGTCCACCTCTTCTAATGCTTTGCCTTCAAGTGTGATGGGGGATGTGCTGGTGGCATTTACTTTTAGGACCTTGCTCGTCCCTCGATGGATGTTCAGGCCTAGCCTGGATGAGTTCTCTGCCACGGTGCGGTCTTTTCCTGCATTTGCTGCTGGGTGTGCAAGAGTAGAGCTAGGTCGTCAGCAAAGCCCAGGTCGTCCAACTGTGACCAGAGAGTCCACTGGATGCCATTCCGCCTCTGTACTGTGGATATTCTCATGACCCAGTCAATGGCGAGCAGGAACAGAAACGGAGACAGCAAACATCCCTGTCTGAGCCCTGTTCGGACTTGAAAAACCTCAGAGACCTGACGTCCATGGGCTACCCTGCAAGTGTGTCCTTCGTATGAATTCCTGATGATATTGGCGAGTTTTGCTGCTGGCACTCCATAGTGTCGTAGCAGCTTCCATAGAAGTCTCTGTCTACGCTGTCAAAGGCTTTCTCATAATCGAGGAAGCTGACGTAGAGGGAGGCATTCCACTCTAGGGTCTGTTCTAGGATGATGCACAGCGTTGCAATCTGGTCCGTGCACGAGCGATCTTTTCGGAAGCCAGCTGCTGGTCTCGGAAGTGGGGGTCGACGATGTCCATCCTGTTCAGTAGGATCCTGCCATAGACCTTCCCGGGAACTGACAGTAGGGTAATCCCTCTGTAGTTTGCACAGTTGCTGAGGTCTCCTTTCTTTGGCAGCTTGAGCAAGTACCCCTCCTTCCACTCTGATGACACTTGTTATTCCTCTCAAATCTTCTTAAAGAGGGGGTGGAGCATGTCAACAGTGGTTTCCACGACTGCCTTCAGCGCCTCCGCCAGAAATGTTGTCAGGTCCAGCTGCTTTGCCTGTCTTCAGCTGCTTGCAGGGCTTTCCTGATCTCTTCCTTGCTGGGCAAACTGCAGTCAATCGGCAGGTCGCTGTCAGCTGCCGCGATGTCTGTTGGTTCCAAGGCTTGCTCTGCTACTGTGACGGTGCTGAATCCAGGACCAAAGGTTCTGATTTGAACTGGTTTACTGGATAGGACCAACATGGCCAGCCACTTGCCTTCTGAAATTTAACAGTCAAAATTTAAGTATAAGTAGAGCAGTTTGATAAACGAATCCCATACATAATGGGATGATGTTGGTGATGATAAGTAGGTACTTCAAAGTACGAATGTAGAGAAAGATCTTACAGTGTTCGACCAATCTTTGACTTTCGAACTTTAGATGAATGTGTAGTTATGAAGCCAGTCACGTGACTAATCTCTATGGGCAAACGATGAACAAAATCAGAAGATATTATGATTTTCTGTATGGCTTTAAATAGAGCATCCTATATTTTGGAATATAGAAAACCTGTTTGGATTCCATATCTTCGGTATTCAACAAAGATTCACAAAAACTTTCTGAGTTAAGAGATCTGGGCTGTGAGATGAGATGTGCAATTTAAGGTTCCAAGCTGGGAGTATAAATGATTTTGACATGATCATATTGAAGTGCATGAAATCCTTCAGCAGCTGGATGATCCTGTCTAAAAAAAACAAACAAACAAACAAAACACGTACTAACTCTGTTGATGCTCCAAGGATGCAATACGGACATAATTTTTGAACTGAAAAAAGAAAATAAACAACACTCTCGTTTAGCTCGAGCTTTTGTTTTTGTACTGAGTAATCTTAGCAGTCATTATGACATACACACGTCTCTGCACACAGCTGTCCTGTATGCATGAATTTGGGTCTGCCCTTTTCAAGGATCCAGCCTTGTGAAACTAAGATCAATTTTCCAGAAGCATAATTAATGACATAATTATACCTCCAA
Source organism: Conus betulinus (assembly GCA_016801955.1). NCBI lineage: Eukaryota > Metazoa > Mollusca > Gastropoda > Neogastropoda > Conidae > Conus > Conus betulinus. The sequence goes on along the minus strand of JADBJO010001788.1, from coordinate 125,101 downwards.
TGATGTCTTGAAATTACATGAGAAACGATATCATTTGAAAAATTCAACAATCATGTGAGGAGTACTTTACAAATAATGCATACTCTATGAATCTGAATGTGAAGACTCAGAAGCTACTTAGTTCGTGGGCAACAAATGTTTATGATATGAAGGTTGTTGATAGGCAGCCATTTCAGATGGCAACAGCCTTCAAGCTTGTATAGATAATACTGCAGAATCTGTTCAACTGTCTTGCATAAAACACCATAAGTTTAATTGATGTGTGAACAGAAAAATAATCACTTATTTCACAAACCGACTTATTCAGATTCTCAACTGGAAAGAAATAGAATCAATGAAAAAAAAAAATGCTTATTTCACGAAACTGACCTATTCAGATTCTCTTCAACTTGAAGGAAATAATGATATGATTCGGATCCTAAGCTGGGCATGCGGGTTTGTGGTTTTCTTTCATGTAGGTTGTTCCCTGTTTGAAACCATCAACGCAGTGCCAAACTGTTGTTGTGTGTGACACACACTTGTGTCCAGAGACAGCTGTAAAATTTGCATGAAATTTTGACCAGACCATATCCAGGTTTGAGCTTTGTGAAGCCAAGATCCATTTACCTTAAATACATTTAGTTCATTGCATTTTCAGTGCATTCATCAGTGATTCATACCATTATACTCGGTAAGTTGTCAGTATAATTTTGTGAATATTAATGGCAAAAGACTACATCTTATCTCACAAGTTGGAATTATTTAATTTAGAAATGGCAGCCTCACTCTCTTGACTTTTTGGATCATCCCGTACAACTTGTATCAGAACATGGTCAAAGATTCATGTGCAAGGGCACACATGTGTGAATTGTCTATTTTTTTAGTGTGTTGCCTTTAATCATGAGTATGTGTACATGCTTCAGGAAATGTGTGCTTGTGCATGTGTGTTTGTTAAATAAATGTCACTTTCACTTTGTTTCACTTTGCAACTAGATGTGTGTTTTTGTGTGTGTTTTCAGACATTCTTTGAAAATGATGCAGAGGTTCCTTTAACTTTCTGGAGTATTCATACTCATTTCCATAGGGACAGAGAGAGAGAGAGAGAGAGAGAGACACGTGCATACACACACACACACATGATCTTTTCTGCAGTCTTTTATTTCACTTTTTTTTTTCCCATATTTTCTGCTGCATGTTTGTTAACAGCCTGCAGATCAAGTTTGGAAAGTTTTCAAAAAGAATTATAAAGCTAAAATACTCACAATACTCTAGACTGACAACACGTCTGATCATCCACAAACACAATTTTTACAAACTTACCTAGATCAATGACCCAGACAGACTTCACTTCCGATGTAATGGCTCTTATTACCCCTGCATGAGATGCTGCGTAAAGGTTCCACTGATTTACACTGATCATTACAGCATACCCATTCAATATACATTTTGATAAATATCATGTTCTATGTGACAAGATAAGACAAAGTGACTTGGCAGGTCCAACTAATAAACTAAGCAATAGATGACCACCATATGGATAAAGAAATGGAAATATTTTAAACAAAATGAAAATGGATATCTTAAAAAATGTAAAAAATGTAAAGAAACAATTGCGTAAACAAATAACATTAATACACATAAAGAAACAAAAACACAGGGTTGTTTGACCGATAATTTTTCAGCTTATAAACATCTAATCTACATCAGTTCCACAGACCAGCTAAACACGTCATATAAAAGAAACAATACCCAAAGCAGGAACATTAGATTGCTTCCTCTGAAATGAGAGATATTGTACTTTTCCTAGGTAAGATGAAAACGGAAACTTTATCATCACAAGGAAATAATGAAAACTCAGAACATACACAACACAAACAACTCGAAGACAGAAAAAAAAAAAAAAAAAAATTTTTCACTCTGGTCTTTGCTATTCACACAGAAGGTAGGTGAATTTGTGCATGTATGCAGTGTGTCTATGTTTGTGATTTGCATGCATTTATACACGTGGCACAACAGACTACTTGAATGTTTAAACGTCCTTTCTGCAATGTGGTTTACTAGCAAATTTGTCAACATCTTTTGTGTCCAGAATGTGTCCCCCCCCCCCCCCCCCCCCCCCCCTCCCCTCTTGCTGCATTTACAAAAATCAGAGTCGGCAGGGAGAGACTGGAAAGAGGAAGCGAGAGTGACAAGGAGAGAGTTTTTGGGAAGGGAGGGGGAACAGCTTCAAAAAAGGCCAGAATTTGTTCAGGCTATATTACAACAAAAATCTTCATCAGGTGTGCGTGTAGGTATTAGTTTTCACCTGTCTCTATCAGATCAGTATTTTGAACAGAATAGGACACAGACCCAGGCCAGTCTCTAAGCCACTTATGTACGATAAATGTGTCATTAAAAAAGGGTCATGTCAACTTCGGTGAAATTCCATTTCGTCAAATTCGTTGTGAAATATGCATGTCAACAACATTCCTAGCTTGTGCAGAAAGCTCCTGTTTTGCTGATGTGAAAAAAGAACCAACCTCAAACAAAACAACAAAAAACACTCCAAACTAAAACAACAAACAAACAAACAAACAACAACTAAAATGCGGTAGTCACATTTGTATACTAGAACTTTCTGTTTTGCAGTGGAAAAAAAAAGAAAAGAAATCTGTCTGAGTGAATGTGTTCTCACGAGTACCTGAACGGCCAAAACAAATGAAGGCCTCTCAGGCACTGTTGCACTGGACTGAGCCACAATGTCCAATACCAAAGCCAACAGTTGTATTTCACAAACTGTCAAACTGGCTTTCTTGCTATCTCCTCACTTAAGGTGCACCTCACAATGCAAACTGTTGCGTACATTACAAACAATCAACAACAAACTTCAGACACACGACAACGAATCAACATGGAGTATGGAGGCCATGGAACAAATCTCCTGTTGGGAGAAGCTGATTTTCAAAAGTAACAGGAAAATGTTTCCTTCCTTTTTTTTCCACTCTCAGTAACAATCATTTTCCCACCCAATGAAAGACTGCTTCCTGAATTCCAGTGAGCGTAGACACCATTCATTTAACACAACTTTATGTCTTTACTTCCTGAAAAGAAGGCTGCCAGATCACATGGGGTTAAAAAAGAAAAAAAAAAAAAATAATACGGACAATAATTCAAAACAAATGGCACTTATGAGAAGGAAATTGTGGTATGAATTTTGATCTAAATATGGTGTCAAGCTTTCTAAATGTTTCATGCTCTTGCATTGAAGGAAAAAATGACAATTTGAATGAAAACATCTTTTCATATATAGATATATATTTTTTTTAAAGCAAACATCATCTGTCAATAACAGAATGAGAATGACAAGAGCCAAGTTTTATTCCATGATTTTGTTTAACCCCCCTACAAACTTTTTAAGTGCAACACAACACACCATTTGATAGGCACAGTGTGTAACATTGAATTTTTCCTTTTTTCGTTTGTTAGAAAACTAACAAACATGCAAACAGGTAAAATCCATCAGTATGGTGATTGTGGATATGTTATTAGAAAAACAGCAGCAAACATCTTTACTTGCCATTTGTTTTTGCTGTTGTCAAGGTTATTTAATCTATTACCAGTTGACTAAATGTAAACATTTGAATTTGTATGTCATTACTTACTCAAACAAATTAATTTACATCAACACAATAAAAAAAGAACCCTGTTCCATCAATAGTATAAATTCTGTTCACTGTTCGTCTGACAACAACTGACATGTGATATAATTCTTCCTGATCATAAATTCCGTCTTATTTTCTCTTTTCAGTTTACTTGCAAACTCCACTTGAAACATCAAATACATACTAAAATTTTCAGTAAACTGCAAATAGTACAGCGAAGTTATCACTGTGAATTTTGATCACTGATAATGAAAAGTATATCCATTTGTTTTCATTTTAAAAGAATACATTGATGTTTTCCTCTTTTCACTTTAAAAGATGTCAGTTTTTGTTTTAGATTTTGAGCGTATGGTCTTTCACGCCACATACTCAAGGTAAATGATGTTATATGGTAAGAAAACCTCGTAACATTATACACAAGACATTCCTCCAGCATCAGACATCACTGAAGTAAAATGTATCTGGATGGTATTTACAAACTGTCAAAGGGACAGCACTGTTCCAAACATCAGAAAGACAATCTTGTCTTGAGCATCGAGACAGAAAGTAAAGCACTCCATCTTCATGTCTGTCTTTGGTTCAGGATGATCCTCCAAGTCTCTGACACCCATAAGGGTGTGTAACAGACTGGTTGGAAAAATCCAGCTTAAGAATGGAGGTGTTACTGAACACTTTCAAGACAAGACAGTCTCAGTCTCAAGCCATGGTCCTGAACAAGTCTGCAAGGTCCTGCTATGCATGGTCATCTGTTTAAAACCTCCACTTCAGAAAACCTACTCTATATCATCAAACATCAGTTCAAAGACCTTTTCTTTCTTCTTCGTCCCATCTCCCAAGTGACACTGTGACAGGCTTGAACACAGAGACATCAAATTGCACCATAGTTTACTTTCCAGCCATTTTAGCTACAAGGATTTCCTTCATCTGTTTGCTAACCTTTCCAGCTCTGCCACACGTTTCTCCAAGCGGGCATTTTCAACAACAAGATGGTCTGCCTCTGTCTCCATGTTCATGAACTTCTTCTTGCGAATCTCGCGCGAACGCTTGGAGGCAATGTTGTTTTTTTCCCTTCTGTTACGGGATTTGTCCTCTGGAGGAAGTGTGATAATGTACGAGGTTGAGGGGGGGTAGGGGTTGGGAGGAGCAGGAGCAGAGCGAGAAAGACTTCCTTCACTGCTGGCTCTTCTGTCGCGGTGGGACATTCTTGGACGTTTGGAGCTGTAATCATGGTCAAGGTTTGACGTGTGGTCAAACCAACATGCGCCGATAGTTGGTCAAGGTCAGAGGTCCCAGCCTCCATCTCTGCGAAGGACCTCTTGATGGATGGTGTTGCACTGTTGGCCGTGACACTGTCACTGAGGTCAGGGATAGGAGCAGGTTCATCCTTCTTCATTTGGTCCACAAATATGTTCTCCTGAAAACAAAAAGGAAACACAAGCCTTGACTTTAGGAATGATATGAGAACACAAAGAAAGTGTGGTGAGAAATAATGATGAAGATCTAATTTTTTTTTTTCTCGATGTGAACTTAAAGTCATTCATGTCCGTAACAATGACACAGAATGTGCAAACCAGTAAATAACCCCTTCTCAGGGTTGTCCAAGACAATCGGTGTTCATATATCAGGTCTCCACACAAATATTACAATCACTATGTTAGGACAAACTGTATCCCCTCTTCCCCACATGCATGCATGCATGCATATATATATATATATGTATATATATATATACACACCAACACTTGTGAACATAGTAGATGCAAGGTGGTCATTATATAAGTCAAAAGAAAACTGCTCTTCTGTTAAAGCAAATGGGTTTAAGTTCAAGGTAAAAAGGCTTTGAGAGTGGACTGTCGGAGAATGCGACATTTGATGAGTGGAACAGTGCTCCAGACTGTTGGACCCTGTTAGTGATACAAGGACAGGGAATCTTAAATAAATGTCAGCGAACCGCCCAGAGAAACGTGGACAAACAAGTCACGAGACAACACACAACGCGTTTCAACCTCTTAGGTCTTCCTCAGGTGAAACAAAAACGATAAAATAACGCAGGTGAGCAGCAAGGTCTCGCTATTTTGTCAGCAAAATCGTGAAAATACAAGGAAAGCCTTTCTTCCTTTCTGAACTCAGAAACAATCTGAAGCGATCAAAGCTAAGTGCATTTTCCTTATTTCATTCGTTTTTGTTTCACCTGAGGAAGACCTAAGAGGTCAAAACGCGTTGTGTGTTGTCTTGCGACTCGTTTGTCCACGTTTCTCTGGGTGGTTCGCTGACATTTATTTAAGATTGTGTTTAGATTTCTGCCTGCAGTCGTTTCACTTTGCAACAAGGACAGGAAAGACGACACTGGCCTCAAAGGTTTTGTTCTTGTTATGACAGTCTGAATAATTTGGAGATTGCAACTGTCAGAAGAATGGGAGATTCACACACACACTTTACATGTTTGGGAACACAGACAGAGAATGTCTGGATGAGTAGGAGGGAGAAAGAAGCTTTCAGAAAACTGTGTATTGATCAAACTATCAATGCAAGGACCTCAGGAGTAGTATTGTATGCTCCTGGGGGAGTTGAGGACCAGTCTTGCAGTACTGTTCAGTACTTTGTGGACATACTGTACACATTGTCCAGTTTCTTTTTTTTTATGTTGGTATTGTGAATGTGTGGTTGATTATGCTTGAACTGAGGATAAAAACTGAAAAAAAGAAAATGTTTTGAGCACTGTGTAAACTTTGACCAGTTAGTTCCGACTTTAAGCACCAAGCTCATTCCTTTCTTATCACTGACATGAGAATTCAGCCATGACAGACAAACTTCTGAAGAGAATGCTCATCATCCAGAGAATGAAACAATACTATCATCCTTGTGACAGGATGGATTTGGATACGCACACCAGGTGAGCAGCAAGGTCTCGCTGTTTTGTCAGCAAAATCATGAAAATACTTATATTTGAGTAAATGATACTTTCTGAGCAGAACATAAAGTCTAATCACTGCTCTGTCAAGCCTGTGCACAGTAACAGACAATAGTTGCTCACTTTCCAAATGTTGGAACGGTCGAGAGGTTAACTTTACTAACTGTTGTTAACTCTGTCATTTGTTACTAACCTCCGACAGAAGAGCCGTCAGGTCAGTGAAGCTATCCAGGCTTTCATCACCAAGCGGGTCAAAGCCGCTGCCCAGGTCGCCAAACATGTCCATGTCGAAGTCGTAAAAGGTCTCCGGCAGGAAATCATCATGACCTACGAACTTGTCAGACATGGAGGAACTGGGCTGGGCAGCAGCAGGGTTGCTGGTGATCACAGAGGAATCACCAGCTACACCTGTAATACATAACAATCAGGCAAGAGTTAATTTCGAAGTAAAATCATTATTATTCGAAGTACATTATATAATTCTTAAAAAAAAAAAAAAAAAAAACTAAACAAACAAACAAACAAAAAGTCTTCAGAAAAATCAGTCTTAAATGGATGGGACTGTCATTAGAAAGGTCCTGCCTTGGCCTATGGCTGTCAGGCCAATTGACATAGGCTAGAACACCAAGGCTACATCAAAATGTTGTTAGGTTCTGCATAGTTATGCAGGGATTGTCTTCAGTTGTGACAAGCTCCTAGCATAACATTATTAGTCTCCAAAATCCCCCGAAGTTGGAGTGTGGCTGCCCATGTGGCGGGGTTATCAAAAACGGTCACACACGTAATGTTCTCATCACCAGCTAATGCATTTGTACCATAGTGTTCAAGGACTTCGACTGTTTGGATGATCCCTGGAGACTTTTAGCCAGAGTACGACGACAACAAGAAGAAGAAAGGTCTCTGCTCAAATGCTTCACTGCTTTTCTCTGTGTAACAAAGGAATATTATCTGAGCACTATGACTGTTAGTGTTACAAGTACATGACGTTACTATTGTTACCCACTGGCTGCAAATGGAAAAACAGGAGATGCCATTTCTTGACTTACTTAAAGTAACCATTTTTCCATGAAGTTTTTTTCCACTGTGTGTCTGGCAACTTGCAATTATTTTGGGCCTCAAATTTCAGTTTCATGTTGCTTGTAGCCCGGCTGACCAACAGGGGCCATATCGGGTCCACTGCCATGTCAAACGCTATTCCATAAATGAATATACATCACCCCTTCCCTCAAAACTGGTAAACCAACAACTAGTTAACCAACCCTAACAACAACTCAACACTGTATGATCATATGTCAAGTTGACAGGGCTCTCCCTTGTTTGCTTGTAAAAAGGGTGTTTTTCATGTCTTCTCTGATATTTTTGTACCAGGTGGTTACACCAAGCACAGCAGCATAATCAAATCTGTAAAGTTGGCCGCCTAACAACAAGAATGGTGTCCATCTATGTCTTGTTGGTTGCCCTCTATATCCCTCCTTTAATCAACTCATAGGTCAGTACAATATTTTATCTACATAATAATAACCAGTTTGCTTCTTTTATTCTGTAATAAATTGGGGCAAGAAATGCCCAGATCTTAACTAAGTTGTCCTGGGGCAAGTAAAAAAAAAAAAAAAATGCTTGTAATCCTAACTTTCTGAATGCCCTCCAAAAGTAAAGAGACAAAAATTTAAAAGTAATAGTAAAAGTTAATTCAAATGTGCCAAAAACAGCACGCTTTCAACATGTATGATGCTCCCTTGTGGAGATTTAGACAGAATATCTTTACGGTTTCCACACTGACCAAACACAATCCGTGCTCATTTCTGACATGTTCATTTATGAAACACGCCTTGTGTCAGTGAGACAGCACCCTGCTGGGGAGACAGCACCCTGCTGGGTTCCATTCTCATATGAAACACAGAGTGGAAATATACAAATGAAAGAAGGGAGAAAGGAAGTGTGACTGGTCTGCACAAAAGCACAATAACAGCCTAGGAACTTACCTTCATCTGGTTTTAAACACCTTAGTTGTTTAAGATTTTCACTTTCCTCCCAGGAGGAAGAGTTCTACACTCTTCTTCACAGACAGTATTCAGGTCTGAATACAGTACAGTTTTGTCCCAAAACAAATAAATAGAAAAAAATATGACCTTCAACTGGAACATTTCTGAGACTTTTACAGACATGCCTTTGCATATTTATAATGTGACAAAACAACAACAAAAACACCCCCATTTTTCAAAATTAAGAATCTGACCAGCTTTATCCAGTCAGCGAATAACTGAAGAACGACAATTGCGGCTTAAATGTCTGTTTTTGTGTATGACTCCAATGTATGATTTTAAATAAAATGATATTGCACAAAGTGATGAAATCATGTGAAACTGTTGGCCACGCCCCCTAACCCTTCATTCCCCGCCCCCAACCTATGCATGTCACGTGGGGCTCACTGCAGCGAGCCCGTGGCTAAAAATAGATTATGACGAAATCATGAGGCTTCGAGCTCTCGCGGATTGACCCAAATCGTGAGCACAAGGGAGTTACAACACACACACACACACACACAATATGACAGCCTAACGACCAGTCCAAAACACAAAACACAACACGAACTTTCCGACTTGACAAGGGTTGTCGACTAACCCTGTTAGGAAAATAAAGACTGTTGTCCCCATTCGACTATTTCCTTCTTCTGAACACAAACCAGACTATATTGAAAACTCGACTTGGTTGAACGTAAAAAAAAAAAAAAAAAAAAAAAAAAAAAAAAAAAAAATCAAATCGGTTCACCGATGACGAGTACTCCATGAAAGCAAACGGTCGAAAAACTTACCTGTGTTAAATAGGCCACTCGTCATCTGTAGAGAACGTAGTGCAAGGCTGGATACCGTGGGGACCTGCCGTGCTTTTCGGCTGTGTTGCACCCCAGCGATATCCAGCCAGTCAACCAGCTCGTCGAGTGAGGAAGGGACACCGTCTCCAAAGATGTCCTCGCTACCGCCTGGTACGAATCCAAAGTCGTTCTCTCCCTCAAACATCGTGCTCAAAAATCCACTGATCGCTGATCAAAACCCCTGGCTTCTTCTATCTTGGCAAACGTCGAGTTGCTGACGTTTTCTTTGTGGGTTGTTCGGCTGCGTTGTTGGTTTGGACGGTTCCGGGTCTTGTTCCGAATCTGACGTGTTTCTTTGGATTTCCACTCGCGGCCTGTCGGGCTTTTCAGCCAAACGCTCCGACGGTGTCCCTCTTTACCTGCGGACGAAGCAAAGAAAGAAGAGAGAAGTTTTGAATTGTTAAATAACAGTATCGACCTAATATTTGTAAAAGAAAATATTCCAAACACAAAGATTTATCAAGATGACGGTAAATCACAAGCGCGACATGATGAAATCGCGAGAGCTGACAACACTGCCAACACCGAGTTATCGGGAGAGTACAGAGAAAACTCAATCCCGTGAAAAGAAATCGACTTTTATCATACAAAATCTTTCATTTTTTTCAAAGAATTTTTGTTATCAGAAATAAGAATCCTACGGAAGACTAATAAGAAAATGGCGCCACACCTACCTGATCTTGTTCTCTCGTCCCCTCTCTACATCTGTGCTGCTAGTCTGCTCGCGCACAGTTCTTTATGTGGCGCAATAGCTGGTCCTAATTTTAGAAGCTTAGTCCAAGACAACCAATGAAAATGCTAGCATTTGACGGCATTGCTAACTTTAGCTGGGACTTAAGACGTCATAGTAAGCCAATGGAAATCACATTCTAGGCTGCAGCATCTTCATTGAGAAAAGCAGAAGAGAAAGTCGTCCCAAGGCTTTGGCATAGTGTAATGGCGTTATAAACAGGTTGACTTTCCAGGCAGTGGTTAATTGGAATTGCCTTTTTTGAAAAATCATAATTACTATCATTATCATTATTGAACCCAGATATTCTATCAAGTAAGCTGAAACGATCTGGAATAAGAACAATTAAAAAATATGGTCACTAACAAAACAGGGCATTTAAATTAGAAAAAAAAAACACAAAAAAACGAAATAAAACATGTATTTCATTTGACTGACTGAATGCCAAATTACACCAGCACTTTGATTATTGCAGATTTAAGGTCGGAACAAGAAAAAAAAAAAAAACATGTATGTATTGTTCGAATGAAAACATTCATTTCATGAACTTGAACTGTGAAAAATAAACTCTTGCTTTTCATCAGAATACTTTAAACGATAATTAAGTTCTGCCTGCCACCGACAATCTGTGGTTCGTCTGCTTGAAAATATAGAAAGTAGGGGGAGAGGGTGGAGGGTGAGAGTGGGCGGATTCTATGACCAATCAAATGAAGCCTTGCATTCAACCTTGCTTTCATCCGGGCGTGTAAACAGAAGCGGCCATTTTGTTGAATCCATCAATAAAATCGAAGGCTACGTGTAGGTAATGTTTGCAAGCTTTGTGTGTCAGGGCACCTGCTACCATGCATGTGAACTCTGATTAACTATGCATGCCAAGCACACTGTCACGTCGCTAACAGTGTAAACATGGTGTTTGGATTCTGAATTGCCTGCATTCGGCCAAAAACATTGTCCAAGAGATGCTTTGATTCGGGAGTTACGATCGGATGGTGATCGTGACGAATGATCATGATCCTACGAAAAGAATCGTCGCTACGGACAGTTTCTTTTGATTGTTTTTCTTCTGCTTCTTCAGAATGGTGACCGTAAGTAGACTACTGAATTCTGTTTTAATTGTTGGTTATTGTTTATTAGCTATAAGATCCAATCAGTTGCTGAAGACAGTGACGATCAATCGCCGACACAAAGCTTGCGTGCGCTGTTGTCTAATCTCAAGAGCCGACTTGAGCAGCAGAAATTATTGAAGTTTAAAATAGAAACAACAACAACAGTAACAATACCGAAGGTAGGAAATTTATTCGAAGTTTTAAAGTCGTTCTCGTCATTGTGGTTACCAGTCATCACTTAGCGGTAATTGACTTTTCACTGTTGTGATTTTCACAATCGTTTGAATCACATTCACAGCAGAGATATAGTTAGTTACCACGATGGTCTCGGACGCGTTCAGTGGACCAGAAAGTAAAAAATGAAGACTTACTTGATGAATAACATTTTAGACAATTGTTGCATTCTTCTGTAACGGTATTGTTACATTTATTTAAAAAAAAAAAAAAAAAAGGTTATGGCAAAGTCCAAAGAAAATTGACAACTGAGTTTGGTAAATGAAATTTACACACATCATCAGACATGCTGATCATTTTCATTATGTACACAAGAGAGCATAAGACTAAGAGTGAAATAACTGTTTTGGATACAAAAAATACTGTGAATTGTAATTGTTGTAAATACATACAGTTGCACACTGCCTTTAACAGATCTCTAAAGATGATTGCCCATTGTGTAGGCTTTTCAAAAAAAATATACATTTGAGCCTTTTTCAAATGAGCGATGTCAAACAATAATAGACATGAATGAAACTAGTGAAAGGCAGACCAAAACATTAAACTCTGTAACCAATGTTCCTAGAAGTCTGGTAAAGTCATGGAAAAGAAGGCTCATTCCTAGTGCTGGAAATGTCATGAAAAAGTCATTTTTTCAAAGTTGAACTGGAGAAGTCCCTGGAATTTTCCAAAATCTGTCACTATCATAGATTGACAATTTTTTTTCCAAGAGAGAACAGTGCAAGACTTCAAAAACTATAAGCTGTTTAGGAGCTGTAATAGGTGTTTAAGTTTCTGCAGCTGAACATGTTCAGTTTCCTTTCAGTTTTATCACAAGTCATCCAAGATGTTACATACAGTGGATAAAACATTCTTTTCTGTGTCTCCCTGAGTCTATCTCTCTCTGTCTGTCTGTCTGTCTGTCTCACACACACACACACACACACACACACACACACACACACACACACACACACACACACACACATGCACACACACACACAGACACACACATACACTCTCTCTCATTCTTTCTCTCTCATACATGCACACACACATGATGATTTACTATCACACAGACAGACAGAGACTGAGAGAGACAGAAAGACAGTATGTCAAGTCTTAATTCATGATTTCAAACTCTTTGTCATTTAAACAAAATGAACAAACACAAATTAAAGCAAAATGGAAACAAAGAAATGAGCAAATGTACTTATTTGAATGGAAACAGAAAAGAAACTGTTACATTGTATCATTAAAATGTACATTGTAAAAAATGATTTTTTGATAGTCCAGTGCATCATGGCTCTTGTGTACTTTGATTGTAAGTTGTAGACTTGATAAAACTGTGAGAATTCAAATTTGACAAGACCAGCCTTTTCATCAAGTTCATGCTGACAAAAAGGTACTAGGCCAAATGTCTAACACAAGCCTATATTATGCCACAAACAAAAGGAAAGATGATCTCTTGCTATGTAATATCAACAATCAGCAGTTTAACTGTTTATTTTGAGACTAATTAAATGCATTCAAATTTTGTAAAAATAGTCAAAAACATACAAAGAAGAATCAGTTTGAGCTTTGGTTTGAAGACACGAAAAATTAAGATTTTTCCTTTTTGCCCATTCAAGGCACAGAAATGATAGTAAAGGTGTGAATTAAAAAGAAACATTTGAGCCTTGGCCTGACAGCGATAAAACTAAGGTGATTTTTTTTTTTTCGTTTTTGATGCGGGATGGGGTCAGGAGAAAGGGGAAGAACCAGCCTCCTTAAAGCATTTGCTCAAATTATATGTCTTTAATTCTGTGTGTGTGTGTGTGTGTGTGTGTGTGTGTGTGTGTGTGTGTGTGCGCAGGTATGTGTGTGTTTGCATGGATATATATGTGCGCACTTGTTCTTGTGGTTATTTTGTTGGCAAACAATTATTAGCATAGAGGTGTCAGAAAATGATCATGAGGGTTTGAAGAAAGTCTTGATAAATGCCTGGACTTTTTTTTTTTTATCAGACATGTCTGAACCTGTATCCTGTTTGTATTCTGTTTGTCAAGTTTGAAATTTATTGACTTCTGTTGCATTTTGAGCAGTAAATTATATTTGGTATGCAGAACATATAGTTGCTTGTCTATTCACTGTCAGAAGTGCCACATGTAACACAGATCTAACATGAATGGGAAACACTGGAACATTTGAAATATATTCATGTTCTACTTCTAGGCAGATCGAGGGAACTGTTTTCCCCACAAAATTAAAAAAACATTAAAGATTCTTAATAAAAGAAACAGTGTCTGATGAAAGTGTCAGGGCTTCTGATCCTACAAGTATCTTACAGAATCATGAGAATGGATATATATATATGGGCTGTATTATTTTATTATCTATTCACTAGTTTCAGGTGAGATGTAGTACTTTAGTAGTTTTTAAAACACTTGTATAGTGACACACACACAGAGACACACACACAGAGACACACACACACACACACACACACACACACACACACACACACACACACACACACAGAGATGCACGCACACACACACACAACGCACACACACAGACACACACACACACACAGACACACACACACACACACACACACACACACACACACACACACACACACGTATACAAATGGAAAGATGAAGGAAGCAAGGAAATTTAGTGAATGATATTGACTGATGACACAGGAAATGACTGAATCAGTGAATGAAGCACCAGCTGGCAGCTCTTTAGTCGGCACTACTCAGGTAGACAGCCTGGTGTAGTGATCGCCGTGTAGCCACTGTCTGGTTCGCCAGGCTGTAAGGCTGTTGCAATGGCCTCTCCTACATTACAGTGCCCACAGCAACACCTTCCCATGGCGTCCCTGTTTCCACAAAAAGCTTGCTGTGTTTTGGCATGACCGAGTACTTGGGGGTATAACTGGGCGGGCAGGCTGAGCCTGCAACCCTGGTTGCGAATCTACCTAGGAGAAGGAAATCTCTTATTCCAAAACCCGGTGGATAGGACCCGGCAGCCTTGGCAGGCCACTCATCTAGGACAAGGAACGAGTCTGATGCTAAACTCACGAAGTGCCTAGGAGCGCTGGACAGACTGGAGCGCAAAGACTGTGAGTCCATGGACGCCTCAGCATCCAGTATTCCAGACGCTGGATGATGGCTCTGCTGCCTTGTGGACACCCTGGGGAGAAGGAAAGGCTATTGGAGTAAACCCAGAGAGAAAATCCAGAGTGGAGCCCCTAAGGCGGTTGGACGTCAACTTCTGACATCTTTCTGGCAGCTCCTGCAGCCATACCAGTGCCAAACGTTGTGCCCCACACTCTTTTAGAGCCCACTGGCGTGGCCGAGAGGGGGATACTGATGCATGGCGACACAGCATCTCTATATTTCTTGCCCAGGCTTGCCCCCTGGAGAGGTCACTCCAGTTTCACTGCTTCAGCGAAGAACCAACATGGGAGACAGCAGTTACGGGTTAAAGTCCACACTCGACTGGCTTAGAGTAGGACGCCATGGGTTGTCTCTGACGGTGGGAAGGATCATCATGTCCCACTGGTCAGCTACCACCCGCCTCAAGCTGGGCAGTCCCCAACCAGTAAGGTGCTGACTCACCGATGTCTGCCAGCTTCAGTGGGTGCTTGGAGTTCAAATGTTCAGGCATGACAAGCAGACAAAAACATCATACCAGGCAATTCAAGAAAACCAAAGAAGTTTCCAGCACTTCCTTTTGCAAGCTGGAATGTGAGAACCCATGTGCCCAGAATCTCAGACAACCTTGCACAGGTAAAAGACTCCAGGAAGACTGCTATCATAGACAGGGAGCTTACAAGAATCAACGCCAGCATTGCGGCCCTCCAAGGAACCAGGCTGTCCTGTAGTGGCTCTCTCAGGGAAGAAAACCACACGTTTTTCTGGAAAGGGAAAGAACCCAATGAACCACGGATACATGGAGTCGGCTTTGCAGTAAAGCACAGCCTTCTAGCATCAGTGGAACTCCCAACAGGTGGCACAGATCGTATCCTGTCAATCTGCTTGGCTACAGATGCAGGATTTGTCGACATCTTCAGCATTTATGCTCCTACACTGAGTAGTTCAGAAGACATCAAGGACCATTTCTACAATGAGCTTGACACCCAGGTTGGCAGGGGACCGAAATTGGTTGGTTCTGAGCACCAGTCGGGGCCATCTTGCATCGGTCACCACGGGGTTGGAAAGTTTAACGATAATGGACAGAGGTTGCTGGAGCCTGTGCTCATACCACAGCCTTTGTGTCACCAACACCTTCTTCCAGTCCAAGCCCCAACACAAAGTGTCCTGGAAACACCCAAGGTCTCATCGCTGGCATCAACTGGACCTTTTGGTCATGAGACGCTCAGCTGTGAACACTGTCCTGGCAACGGGATGCTACCACAGCGCCGACTGCGACACTGATCACACCGTTGTGTGCAGCAAAGTGAGGATACAGCCACACAAGCTGCACCGCTCCAAACCAAAAAAAGTCATCTCTGCATCAGTGTTGCAAGAACAGGAGACCCTGATCGCAGACAGGAATTTGTAGCTGCTGTTGAAGAGACTCTCCAAGACTTGCCAGAACAGGATGCCACAGCAAGGTGGAACACCTTCAGAGATGCTGTCTATGATGCCGCCATCTCAGCCTTCAACAAGAGAGTAGGAAGAACCAGGACCGGTTTGATGCCAACCTCTCTGAAGTGGAGCCGGTCATTGAAGCCATGCGTAACGCTCTTCTGGCATACAAGAAATACCCCAGTGAGAAGACGCTCACAGCATTAAGAACTACACTGAGCAATGCACAGAGGGTCGCAAGACGATGTGCCAGTGACTACTGGCTGCTACTGTGCGAGGACATCCAGCGTTCAGCCAACTGCGGAAATGTTCGTGGTATGTTGGATGGGATTAAGAAGGCAGTTAGACTAGAAGTAGAAGTGAAGAAAACTGCTCATCTGAAGTCTTCAAGTTCAACAGGTGCGACAATCACTGACGGTGATCAACAGATGAGCAATGGGTTGAACGTTGCTCAGAGCTCTACTCCAGGGAAACAGTAGTCACTGACACTGCCCTTGATGCCATCAATGATTTGCCTGTGATGGAAGAACCGGACCAGGCGCCCACACTGGAGGAACTCAGCAAAGCCATCAATATGCTCCCCAGTGGAAAAGCACCAGGAAGTGATGGCATTCCACCTGAAGTGATCAAGTGTGGGAAGTCAGCGCTGCTGCAACCCATGTACAACCTGTTTTGTCTGTGCTGGAGGGAGGGTGCAGTCCCCAAGACAGCGTGATGCTTCCATGTTGACTCTCTATAAGAACAACTTAGGCGACCGCAGTGACTGCAACAACTACAGAGGATACCTTCTGAGCATAGTCGGGAAGGTATTCGCTCGCATTCTCCTCACCAGGCTCCAGACACTGGCTGCTCGAGTGTACCCAGAGTGCCAGTGCGGCTTTAGGGCAGGCTGGTCAACAACTGACAGGAATTTCTCAGTGCGCCAGCTTCAGGAGAAGTGCAGAGAGCAGGGTATGCCACTGTATGTAGCATTCATCGATCTAACAAATGCTTTCGACCTTGTCAGCAGAAAATACCTCTTCCATCTCCTGGAGAAGATCTGCTGTCCTCCTCAGTTGCGCAGCATGGTGGTTTACTTCTACTACGAGGACCTGAAGAGCTCAGTTGTGTACGATGGGTCTTGTTCAGAACCCTTCTCCATCACAAGCGGAGTAAAACAGGGCTGTGTGCTTGTGCTGACACTTTTCTGCATCTTTTTCTCCATGCTTCTGAAGTGCGCCTTCAGCTCCTGGCAAGATGGAATCTACCTGCACACACGCTTTGATGGAAAGCTGTTCAACCTCGCCCGCTTGAGAGCCAAAACCAAGGTGTCCCAGATCCTCACCAGAGAGATGCTCTTTGCTGATGATGCAGCGCTTGCCTCACACACTGAAGAGGCCCTGCAGAGACTCATGGACAGGTTCACTGATGCATGCAAAGAATTTGGATTCACGATCAGTCTGAAGAAAACCAACATTAGCGCACAGGATGCAAGCCATGCACCCTCTATCGGCATCAACGACTACACCCTGGAAGTGACTGAGGACTTAACATACCTTGGGTCGACCATCTCTACCAGCCTGTCACTTGACATAGATATCAACCAGCAGATATGGAAAGCCGCAGCAACCTTGGCCAAGCTGTCCAAAAGGGTGTGGGACAAGAAGAAGCTCACTGAGAATAACAAGATGCATGTCTATCAGGCCAGCATCCTCAGCACTCTCCTGTACGGCAGCGAGACATGGACCTCTTGTCACTGGTACCAAACGAACAGGATGCCCCACTCTCAGGTTCAAGGATGTGTGTAAACGTGACATGAAAGTGTGCAACATTGACCCTGATGCCTGGGAAACGGCTGCAGACAACTGCTACTGCTGGCGTCAAATGGTGCAGAGAGGAATCAGACAGGCGGAGGAGAGAGAACCCAGCAGGCAGCAGAGAAACGAGGACGCCGCAAACAGCGAGCAGCCTCTGCTTCTTCCTGGTCATACTGCTTTGTCTGCATCAACTGCAACAGAGACTGTCACTCCAGAATTGGGTTGCACAGCCACACCAAGTGCTTTCACAATCCTAGGAGAAAACCTCACTTGGCGCATCAAGCATTGTCTTCTGGGACTGCATTTGCCAACACAACACATGCTAATGAATGAAACTTCAACTTCCGAACCTGTAAGGCACATGCAGGCACAGAGGGCAATGAAATAATGTGCCCAGTTTACAGGAATTATATAACATACCTGATAAAATGGCACAGCCACCTTACCTGGGAAGGTGAACTGACAGGAGAAGGGGGACAAGGAGGGGTGGGATGATGGTTCCCTTGTAGTGGGGAGGGCGGCCAAGGTAATCCTAGTCCCATCTGCTTGCAATCACTGCATTATCAGGTCAGCGTAAGCGGTTGGGGGGGGGGGGGGGGGGGGGGGGGGGTGTAAATTACAATCATGAATGTCTTCCATTGTCGGCAGCATTTGTAAGTCTATACTGTTTACATTGTGTTGCCATGGAAGAAAGGCCAGATAGACGAAGAGGAGGGAATGGGACTGGGAGGAAATAGACTGAGGGTGTGAAGGTAGACATTGGAGAATGGCGTTAACTCAAACTGATAACCCTAATTACATTTTGTGAGACATGAGAGAGAGAGAGAGAGGGCTGTCAGTTATCACAATCAGGTATGCAAATGACTTCACTGTGTCTTTTAGTGGTGTTTTCACCATGTCTGTGGACAATGGTATCGCCAGTATTGACTAAGACTCGGCACAACACAGAAGACGTTTTCCTAAGTCAGCAGGCCTCTTTGGTGATGGGTCCATGATCCCATCATTATTGAACATCCCTGTCTGGGAGAGATTCAGAGAATCAAAGTTGAAGTCGCCACTAGAGCAGGACATGACAGGCAGGGCATGTTGATTTTGTTACAAATGGTTTACATACATTACCTTACCTACTATCCCAAATTAAATTTGTTGATTTTGAATGAACATCAATACTGCATTGTGGTTATGTTAACCAAAAACATTGTATTAATTATCATTATAGTATGAATTGCGCTGTTTTTCAGTAGCATGCTAAACTTGGATTTTGAAGTGACTTTTAAGTGAAATGACAGTGTATAGTTATAACAAAGGATAAACTGATCAGATTTGTGGCGAATGGTGGACCAAGTGAACTCTCCCTCTGTCTGTCTAGACCTTTTTTGTTTAAATCAAGAAAAATGTTGTTTTTGAGTTTTGTGATTTTGATATTAACCTCATTCCTTGTCATTTTTGTAAATTTTTTTTTTTTTTGCTCTGTCTGGACAGTGGCCTCCTTTCCTCAACGGACTGCTGCCGCTGAAGAGAACAGGGAACACTCAGGAACCACATGCGAGGAATATTTTGACAAAAAGTGTGATCCTGTGACCAAAGAATGCAGACCAGTGAAAGCAGTGGTGAAGTGCCCTGCACCCTCCACCCCCTCAGGGCGGAGCCAATGCTTCGCATCATGGGTGAACACCGTGGGTGTCCACATCCTCAAGAAAGGGTGCTGGAGCAATGGCCGCGACTGCCAGCGACAGTGCCAGCAGAGGGACCCTGTGAGTGCGACAGGTGTCCATTTCTGCTGTTGTGAGGGAGATCTGTGCAACCAGAACATCACTTTTCACAGCCCAGTCCTTGGAAGTAGCACAGGGGGTGGTGATCGGCACTTTTCCAGGTGGGGCGTAGGCAGTGGCACCACCACGCTATTCCCACCTGTGGTGAAGGACACGAAACAAGCGATCAAAACCATCTCGTTTACCATTGTTCCCATTGTTGTGGTGGCAGTGGTTGTGGTGGTGGTATGCTATGTGTGGAAGGTATGATTTTGAGAAAATTTTTAAAAATTGTCATGTATGTTACATACTCTCCTTTTTTTTTTTTTTTTTTTTTTTTTTTTTTTTTTTTTTAAAGTAGACGTTTTTGTGTAATCAAGAAAAAAAAAAAAGAGAAAAAAAAGCTGTCTCACTTTCAGTATTTGTGTATGTGTGAATTTGTGTGTGTATGTGTGATCATATGTGGTTAAAGTGCCTATGTTTGGCTGTTTTTGCAAAATTGTTTACACCAAATAAGCAGGA
>JADBJO010001788.1:10000-100000 GCA_016801955.1 Conus betulinus | reverse complement strand
TCTCAGGCAGTCTGGATTAGCTCGTGAGAAAATTCAAAAGAGAGATTCTTACCAGAAATACAAGTAATATGAAATCCTGGAGTATACTTGGGGTTGTTTTTGCATTAAGATGGACATTATTGTGACATACAATTATTGTACTGAGCTTGAAAATGTACAGCTCTTTTGATAAGGTGGGTCAAGCCAAGGAGATTAGTTGACATCACTTTGGAAGATAATCATTAAATGTCATGAAAACTTTGATAACCCACAAAATTATACACATCAGCCTACCAGACCCTAGCCAGTGTTTAAAAAAGTGAATTGAGCAGTTGGTATAGATTTCTTTAGAGTGGGACCCCCCCCCCCCCCCCCCCCCCCCCCCCCCCCCCCCCCCCCCCCCCCCCCCCCCCCCCCCCCCCCCCCCCCCCCCCCCCCCCCCCAACCAATTTGAAAAGGTAGCATAAAGATGTTGCTTCTTTCTATGAGCAGTAGAAATCTGTGGATTCAGTCGTTGAGAAGAATCTTCAGTAGTGTTTTAGTAAAGAACTCAGGAGTTCAAGTTGTTTTAATTTATTTAACAAGCAACAAAATGGACGGCATCGAACATTTTCTGTCATGACTGCTTTTTACTGGTTACTGGATCAAAGTTTTTTGTGCTGAACCTAAAAGTATATAATGCATGCACAGTGGTGCTTGCCAATGACACGAAGTATCTAGGAAAATGTGGACAGATGGCTAGCCTAGGACTGTAGGAGACTGCTGGATTGTGAAGAATTTGTACCATAGGAACCAGTAGACTTCATGGAAAGATTTTGACCTGTTTGTGCTTTTCATTCATTCGCTGCAAAGTTTTCAGATTTACTCGTGACTTGTAGGAACCTTACTGATTCAGTGGAATGCACCATTAAAACCTCTTCATATCCATTGCATTTCACAGATCGTTATCATTATCGCAATATCAGGTGCCTATCAAGATGTAGAGCTCTGTCATTGACACCAGATCCCTAATTTCAATACATTGTGTTAGGGGTTGGCACCTGACTGTGCTGCCCCCCCTTCTCCCATTTCTCTGTGTATGAAATAAGTAATCATCATCAAGGCAGATAGCCTTTATGATTTTCCATCAAGCTTAACTTTTCAAGAAAATTAAAGGAATTAAACTAGTTTTGGTGGAGAACATGAAATATGAAAAGATCTGAAAGCAAGTTCTGGATTAATGTGGCAAAGCACTACAAGAAATTTTGTCGTGAATGCAAGCCAGAAATTTTGGAAAACGTTGGGAAAGTTTTGGCAGAAATGATTCACTCTAAGGCTAACATAAATCATTAAATGTAATCAGAGGTTATAGTTATACTTATAAAAATAGCATCATAAAGTTAAAGGACTAGACTGAGAATTTTACCACTAACATTGCTCATTTTATCATTGACAATTGGACTTTGATGGTGAATCATTGACAATTAGACTTTGATGGTGAATCATTGACAATGGGACTTTGATGGTGAATCATGGACAATTGGACTTTGATGGTGAATCATGACAATTGGACTTTGATGGTGAATCATGGACAATTGGACTTTGGTGGTGAATCATGGACAATTGGACTTTGATGGTGAATCATGGACAATTGGACTTTGATGGTGGATCATGGACAATTGGACTTTGATGGTGAATCATGGACAATTGGACTTTGATGGTGGATCATGGACAATTGGACTTTGATGGTGGATCATGGACAATTGGACTTTGATGGTGGATCATGGACAATGGACTTTGATGGTGGATCATGGACAATTGGACTTTGATGGTGGATCATGGACAATTGGACTTTGATGGTGGAATCATGGACAATTGGACTTTGATGGTGGATCATGGACAATTGGACTTTGATGGTGGATCATGGACAATTGGACTTTTTGATGGTGAATCATGGACAATTGGACTTTGATGGTGAATCATGGACAATTGGACTTTGATGGTGAATCATGGACAATTGGACTTTGATGGTGAATCATGACAATTGGACTTTGATGGTGAATCATTGACAGTTTGACTTTGATGAATCATTGACAGTCTGACTTTGATGGTGAATCGTTGACAGCTGGACTTTGATGGTGATCAAGTTCAGTCATTTTCACCTTAAATCCCCTGGTGTGTCTTCTGCATGCTGCCTAGGGTATGGTAGTGTAAATTTAGTGACAAAATGTAGGAGGAAATTATATACAGAATTATGACAGGAAAGGTCTAGCACATTTTAAAGGGCGGTTAAAAAAAAAAAAAAAAAAATCATTCACAGATCATGATTTTAACACCCCTATCCCCCTCCCCTTGTCCCCCATTCACATCCTTCCCCTTGTAAACTAAAATGGGTACAAATTTGCCCAACTGAATGTTAAACAGGAAAACTAAAGTACACATCCTTAGTTTTAGATAGTCAGTAAGACTCGAAGAGTCATTAAAGTGGTTTCCATGGAGAATTTTGCATAGACTACTGCCAGCACAGAAAGTTTGGTTTGTATGTAACTTACCATGTAAGCTGCCATATGTTCATCATTATAGATCTGTGATGCTTATTAAGAGGAAACAGTTGCTGTCCACCTTTTGTAGAATAGTCCTTGTGCCGGAGTTTTGGTCACAAATAAGACCTTGCCTGAGAAATGTCTGAACTGTGTGAGTGTATAAGGCTCAGAAATTTTTGTTGTATTTGGTTCTAAACATCAGTTTAAAGCAGTTGCAGTTATTGAATTAATTGCTTGCGGAATTCAGGATGTACTTGTAAGAAAACTGCAAAAGGCCAGTTCAAACCAAAGTCTATGATTTAATTTCAAAACTTGGAAACAGATTCATCAAATAAAAACAGCACCAGCAACAACAGCAACAATAATAAATGTCACATTGTGAACCTAGTGTATTTGGACAAATTAAGATGAACTTGGCAATTGTGGGATGATGGAAGGTATTCGTTCAAACACTTAGCGATATATTTTTTGTGCAAAATTGGTGATATATGGTAGATGATGTGATGTCCGCATTCCTTAATTACATATGATTTGCATTTTCATTTCTTTTGTGTGCCATTTTTTTTCAGAGTACATCTCTGTGTGTTTGGGCAGAGTGGTTGGGATGCAGTAGGAAGTGAGGTGGGGGGGAGAGAGAGAGTACAGGAGTTATAGGGAGTATCTGTGTGAATACAGCACTTGAAGTATTCATGTGATTTAGTTTTTTTAAAGGAGGAAAGGGGGGAGGGGTTGGGGATGGGGAAAGGTATGTGTGGAAATTTAAGTGTGTGCCTGTATCTTGCTTGTTATCACTGTAAATGTTTTCTAATGAAATAATGATATGCCTTCTAATAGGTTCCATTGTTGAAGCCATAGCTTTTTCTGTTTTGTTTGTATGGTGTAACAAATGCCTGTAAGTCTCATCAATGAACAGTGATGATATACTTTTAATGTGTTCAATTAGTGTACTTGGTACATGCCCTATATTGGACAGAGCGACTGTGCCTATATAAGCATTCTCTGTAAAAAATATATGTTGTGAATTTAATTTGACATTAGATATAAATAGTGTGTCTGTTGATATGTGCATAATAGGGAATACTGTGTCTGTAGATGTGTGCATAATGGGGAATACTGTGTCTGTAGATGTGTGCATAATGGGGGATACCGTGTCTGTAGATGTATGCATAATGGGGAATACTGTGTCTGTAGATATATGCATAATAGGGAATACTGTGTGTGTAGATGTGTGCATAATAGGGAATACTGTGTGTGTAGATGTGTGCATAAAGGGGAATAGTGTGTCTGTAGATGTGTGCATAATAGGGAATACTGTGTGTGTAGATGTGTGCATAATGGGGAATACTGTGTGTGTACATGTGTGCATAATGGGGAATCCTGTGTCTGTACTGTTCCATAATGGGGAGTGTCTGTTCCAGAGACAACAAAAACTTTTATACAGGGCATCAGCAACTGCCCACCATCGACCCTGCCTACCTCGCCAATCCCCCTCCCACGTCCTTGAACCTGGACCAAATAGAAAGAATTGAAACTGCGAGCCCGTGGCAGATTTGGCTGGGTGTGGAAAGCGAAGCTTGGCTCAGATGTTGTCGCACTAAAAGTCTTTCCTCTGCAGGACAAGCAGTCTTGGTTGACCGAGCAGGAGATTTACAGCTTGCCCCAGATGTCACATGAAAATATTTTGAAGTAGGTTTGCAGTGTGTGTGTGTGTGTGTGTGTGTGTGTGTGTGTGTGTGTGTGTGTGTGTGTGTGTGAGTGAGTGAGTGTGAGTGAGTGAGATAAGGCATGAGATAATGCTGGTATTAGCCATATTTTTAATGCGTTTTGTTAAATTGACTGTTTGTTCTTACAGTGAAAGCCATACACACTTATTCATATTGATTCCCGAGTTTTGTCACCATGTTATATCACTCGTGGTGAACAGATGTTAAAGTAAAGAACTAATTTGAGTCATAATTTCACTCTTCATGTTTTAAATTTTCAGCCACGTGGCCTTTTTCACGAGGCAACCCCCCGAAACAATACAACTATGTAATGTCCATCTTTGGCAACTGGACACATCAAAGAATTGATGTCGTAGATATATTATACAAGGTCTGACATCGTAATGTGTGATGTCATCAACAAGAAATAGGGGAGAAAAGATTATCCTGAGGAGATGCAATAACAGGATGGGAACTACTCAAATGTATCTCAATCGTGGCATTTTCCTGCTATCCAATCCAGCTCGGTAATGTAAGTCGTGTGTGTGTAATGTTGTAACCAGTGTACTTCAAAAACACTATAATACACTCCATAAATCACAATGAAAATGAAACCATAGGATATTAATGTGAATGTAATCCTGTCTATGACTATCAGATGGTAAACCATAACTGTCATCTGAAAAAAGATATAAATTCTCAGCAAATCATCAGTGTTTTCACTGGTAAATTTGGATAGGGTTGTTTAAATTTGTTTTAACATACATCCATTTGGTAACCTTGTATCTAATGTCCTTATCCCATTTCTCTTCATGCCTTATTACTGAAGAGAAATTGATAAGGACGTTAGATACAAGGTTACCAAATGGATGTAATGTTAAAAGAAATTTAAACAACCCTATAGATCCAAGTTTACCTATGAACAGCATTGATGATTTGCAGATATATTTTTTTTTTTTTCAGATGACAGTTATAGTATGCCATAGACAATCATAGACAGGGCTATGTTCACATTATCCTATGGTTTCATTTTTATTGTGATTTATGGAGAGTGTTAAATTGCGTTTTTGAAGTACATTGGTTACAATATAAACACACACACACACACACACACACACACACACACACACACACACACACACACACACACACATACACACACACACAACTTAGATTATTGAGTGGGATTGGAGGGTTGGTACGCTCCTTGAGACTCCTTGGATTGTGACGCAAATTTCAAGGCCTTGAAAATCTTTGAAAATCAATAAAATGTGGTTC
The DNA here is from genome assembly GCA_016801955.1 of Conus betulinus. Lineage (NCBI taxonomy): Eukaryota > Metazoa > Mollusca > Gastropoda > Neogastropoda > Conidae > Conus > Conus betulinus. Next base: position 94,518 of record JADBJO010001788.1, on the reverse strand, counting down.
TGTTGACCAAACCTTGAAAACTTTTGAAAATCAAGCCATCAGCTCAAAAAATCTCTAATGTGGTAAAAATAAATGGCAGTTTGATTTTTCTGCGTTCAGGTTAATGGAAAAATTATTTAAAAACAAATTTTTACAAAAATCATCACGATCCTAGGTTGTCATCTGCTATTTAACCAAGGGAGATAATTTGTAACTGCCTTAGTGTTGATGATGTTACAAATTATCTTCCTGGTTAAATAGCAGAAGACAATCCAGGATTGCGATGATGTTTGTAAAAATTTGTTTTTTAGATACTTTTTTTCATCAACCTGACACAGAAAAATCAAACTGCCATTTCTTTTTTCAATTTTTATGCAAGTATGGTAGCTTTGAAATAAAATAAACACTCCCTGAAAACTACTTGAATTTTGTTCTTGGGAGTCTGTAGGAACCCTGTATTGGATAGCAGGAAAGTGCCATGATTGAGATAACATTTGAGTAGTTCCCATCCTGTTACTGTGTCTCTGATCTAGTACCTCAGGATGAATTTTTTTGTTTTTTTTCCCCCTTGTTTCTTGTTGATGACATCACACATTATAATGTCAGGCCTTGTATAATACATTTATGACCTCATTTTTTTGCTCTGTCCAGTTACCAAAGATGGGACATAACCGTAGTTGTATTGTTTTTTTTGTTTTTTTTTTCTCTTGAAAAAGGCCCATGTGGTTGAAAATTAGAAATATGAAGAGTGGAATTGTGATTTTGCTACTAGTTTTTTGTCTTCGCACAAGCACACATGCACACACACACACATGCATACACACACACACACACACACACACACACACACACACACACACACACACACACACTCTCTCTCTCTCTCTCTCTCTCTCTCTCTCTCACACACACACACACATACACATGCGCACATACACATAACCCACACACAAACACATGCACGCATGCACGCACACAAGTGTGTGTGTGTGTGTGTGTGTGTGTTTTTTTTTTTCTACACAGTTGGACATGTCTGTGTTTATATTACTTTTGTACATTGTCAACAAATTCACTTGTGATTTGCAGGTTTGTTGCCAGAGAGAAGAGGGGGGAGAATGCCAGTGCTGAGTTTTGGCTTCTGACAGAGTTTCATGAGAATGGCTCCTTGTACGACTACCTGAAAGGTCATGTCCTTACTTGGGCACAGCTGTGCAAGATTGCAGAAACCATGGCCAGAGGACTGGCTTTTCTCCATGACGAACTACCTGCCACAAATGTATTGGTAAGCGTTTTAGGTTTAGGGGGTAAAGTTCCCATTGCCCATTGGCCATAGTTCCCATACCCTGTTAGCTGTAGTTTACATAGTCTATTGGCCATACTTCCTACAGCCCATTGGCCATAGTTCCCATAGCCTGTTGGCCATAGTTGCCATAGTCTATTGCCCATAGTTTCCATAGCGCATTGGCCATAGTTCCCATAGCGCATTGGCCATAGTTCCCATAGCTCATTGCCAATAGTTCCCATAGTCTGTTGGCCATAGTTGCCATAGCCTATTGGCCATAGTTCCCATAGCCAATTGACCATAGTTCCCACAGCCTATTGGCCATAGTTCCTACAGCCTTTGGCCCATACTTCCCATAGACTATAGCCATAGTTCCCATAGCCTGTTGGCCATAGTTCCCATAGCCTGTTGGCCATAGATCTCACAGCCTATTGGCCATAGTTCCCATAGACTATTAGCCATAGTTCCCATAGCCTGTTGGCAATAGTTCCCACAGCCTATTGGCCATAGGTCCCACAGCCTATTGGCTATAGTTCCCATAGACTATTAGCCACAGTTCCATAGTTCCCATACCCTATTGGCCATAGTTCCCATATCCTATTGGCCATAGTTCATAGTTCCCATAGCCTGTTGGCCATAGTTCCCATAGCCTATTGCCCATAGTTGCTGTACTCAATGAGCCATAGTTCCCATATATCCTATTAGCCATAGTTCCCATATCCTATTGGCCATAGTTCCCATATCCTATAGGCCATAGTTCCTTTAGCCTATTGGCCATAGTTCCTTTAGCCTATTGGCCATAGTTCCCATAGCCTATTGGTCATATTAGAATTGAACTGTCAGAGATTCAACCTGTTTAGGGCACAGCATGATCCCACCTAAAATCTTTCCTGAACTGAATCAGGCATGTACTGACTGCTGGATGGACATGGGAGTTTTTCAAACTGAGAAAATGCGTCGCTGGGAGTGATTGGAAGTCACATCTGTCAGCTTCAGAGACAAACACTCAGGTGACGTAAATTCAGCCTTTTGCTTTGTTGAACCCATGATGAATGTTCTGGAGAGGACTATTCAAGGTTACAACTTCATGTGGTTTTGCCAGCTGTTGTTAACTGGTTTGATCAAATATGCCTGCAACGGTGGAAGATGATTTTGTGTCTAAGATTGATGTGAAAGTGAAGAGTATATGGAGTTGAGAATGGTTAAATGGAAAACATGGTGACCATACCGCAGTAACAGTGGCTGGTGAGAAGCGCGTATTCATGAAGGCTTGTGTTCCTGTAGTACACGGTGTTGCACTGTTTGCAGTGCAGAGCTGAAGTAGGCCTGCTGATCAAATGAGAAGAAAATGAGATGGAAATGATTTGGTAAGCATGCTGAAAACTCTGAACATCTGAAAAACCTATAGCTGAAACCTGATTTTTTGTGTGGGGGGGTTGCATTGATTGGTGTCTGTCTGTGAGTCTCTTCCTTGAATTGTTGATTTGTATGTGTGTTGTGTTTTTTTCTGTTTTGTTTTGTTTCTTTGTTACGATGTGTATGTTTGATACTATGCTTCAGTTTGTATCAGTAAGTCATTCTCTTTTGTCAGTCAGTCTGTTGGGTCTGTCTCTGTTTCTCCCAGTCTGTCTCTGTGTCTCTCTCTCACTCCGTCCCTATCTCTGTCTCTCTGTCTGCCTGTCTCTCTGTTTGTCTGTCTGTCTTTCTTTCTTTCCCCCTTCTTTCCCATCTGTTTGTCTGTCTCAGTTTTACTCACCATCTATGCCTTTCTCTCAGTCTCTCTGTGTGTCTGTATCTCGGACTTGTGTCTGTCTCTTTTACTCAGTCTCACCCTCTCTCTCTCTCTCTCTCTCTCTCTCTCTCTCTCTCTCTCTCTCTCTCCCAAGCTTACTTGTATGAAGTGGAATGAATTCTAAGCCAAACATGGCCTCCTTGGTCCGCTGGGCTATGGAAAGTATAACTTTCTTGTCTTCATTCTTTTCATGGAATATATCCACATTTCTGCCAGTATTGTTAAATTATAAAATGTAGTCTTCCCCCTCTCCCCTTCTCTGTATGTAAAACTTTTTCATTATTGTTTTCTAAAAATGTTACTCTCTCATTCTTTCTCTCTCTTTTCCATATCTATTTTTGTTTTACATACTTCTAGATGTGTTGTTTTAGTTTTATATTATTGTCCTTACTCACTCAATTAATGCCTGGATGTAAAAAAGCACACTAGTGCTTATGTGGTATCGTTGTCAAGTAACATCTTTTGTCTTTGTCTTTTGTCTTTGTCTCTATCTCCTCTCCCACCCCTCTCTCTCTCTCTCTCTCTCTCTCTCTCTCTCTCTCTCTCTCTCTCTCTCTCTCTCTCAGTTTTTTCTTTTTTTTTTTTTTTTTTTTTTATTAAATCTGTTTTTTTTCTGGTCCGTTTCTCTGACATATGATTTTACGCCATTTGTTCGTGATGCATGTGATGTCAGTCATTACATTTCCTTAAACGCCATTTCATTTCATGGATCTACATTAATTAAGATTTAACAGTTTAGTTGGCTTCACAGGCAAAATGTTTATCCTAAAATGTGCTCTTATTTGCTTTAAAATGGTTTTAGTTGTCTTTCCGTTATCAGATGTTCTCCAGATGCATGGGGGCAATACCTCCCCCCCGCCCCCTTCCCTCCCCTGACCCTCCAACAGGGGCTGCTGCCATTTGTATCCCATCAGAGACCTGGGCATCCCCCAGACCCTCTGTGTGTAATTTTTTTGTTTAAATCCAGTTTCATCCTTGCTTAGATATTTTGTTTGCTTGATCAGTTAAAATGACAATAAAACAAATGTTAGTGGTGTAGATGCAATGCGTAGGGTTTGACAGCTTCACCCAGGGAGAGATCCGTGTTTACTTTTTGACAATTTGCTAGGCACTGGAACTGGAAACAGGGAGAGAATGGCAGCAGTTTTTGGTTGGTCTCTGCAGGGATCCAAGCCCGCCATTGCGCACCGTGACTTCAAGTCCAAGAACGTGCTGTTGAAGGGGGATCTCAGTGCCTGTGTGGCTGATTTTGGTCTGGCTATCAAGTTTGAGCCAGGCAACAGCCCAGGAGAGATTCACGGGCTGGTAGGAGTTGTTTCCTTACAAAGTATTCTGCTAGTTAGCATAGGTACATAGGTATATTTTGTTTGTCGTTGAATTGTGTGGCATTTTAAATCCAAGTAAAAAATTACCATTTTCTTGAGCATTTCCGAAGTTTGAAAATGGGGAAAAAAAAATAAGTGAGAGGGAAAGAAGCTCATGTATATATACATACAAAACCATCAAAAAAAAACTTGTTTTTTTTTTTGTTCAAGATGCATTCCAGTCTCAGTTTTCTGTTGTGATGCACAGATGCATGCACACATGATGATTTTCCCTTTAGAATATTCTGCAGTGTTGGGAGGGTTGTCCACTGACCACTGCCATGATCACTGACCCCCACTGGACTGTCTCTCCAACATCCTTACTGTTGTAACTTCCCAGCTGTGTGTGAGAGGCAGAATCTTGTATTTGGGCAGTTTACCAACATTTAACTGACAGCAGGAAGAGTTGACACTGTTGATAACTTGATTCACACAGATTACTTCAGATGGAACATTTTCAGGCAAAGCTTTTGGTGACACCCACCCCCTTCCCTCTCTTCTCTCTTTTGCATCCTCCCTCCCTGTTCACACACACACACATATGCATGCATGCACACACACGCACACACACAACACACACACACACACACACACACACACACACACACACGTGCCACACACACACACGCCCACACACACGCGTGCACACACACGCCTTGCAAATTAGTAGCATGTGACTGTCATTATCTACGTATATGCATTATCTATGTGTGTGTGTGTGTGTGTGTGTGTGTGTGTGTGTGTGCACATGCTCACACTTGCTTGCATTTTTTTTCATTTGTTTTAATGGGAAACAATATAGTTATGGAGGGATGATGCAAAATGATGCATTTTCATGTTATGGTGGGAAATGAGACCTTAGTGGGAACATGGAAACTGCTGAAATAGTAGATAACTAGGCACATGCATTTGGGTAAATAACTGTTTGAATGTTTAAATAAGTGTGGAGTATTGAATGTTGGCTAAGTAGATAGTGTAAACAAAAAAATTTACGGTATGTTTCACAGGATATAGGTTATCAAAGATTTGGATAAGTTTGGAGGAGAAACTGAGATACCCTTTGTAAGCTGGAAAAAGTCTGTAAAAGCTAATTTTGGTTTCTAAAAGTATGATAATTTGATGTTGTCCACACAAGTGTTGTGGTTGTTGCAAGTGAACTGGGTTCCCACTATAGTCTAAAAACTGACTATTATGACTTTTTATTTACTAGGTGATACTTAATTAAGAACTGGGATTGAACGAACAGTAACAACATGATGAGTGAATTCTGCTTTTATTGATTGAAGCAGATAGACCACACTTTGAAATGGTTGTAAGATGGTACACAAAGTGTGACTCATCAAAAGTCTTTGGAATATGATTATTTAGAAAATGTAGTCCATGTGAATAATAAAAGGTTGTAAATTAAGTGCTATTTTTTTCAGTACAAACTGGTTCCATGAATAGGTGCCAGGTACTTACTTGGTCCAGTTAACATGCTCACCATCAGAAAAATCAAAGTTGATTAGGGGGATGGATATTAAGCAGAACTGATTATGTTCATGAACAGGCAGTACAGTAGATGTTCGGGAGTTCATGTACTAGTGCATGCTCTACAAGTGTCTGCAAATATGGCATGCTAGATGTTCCATTGATAGTGTAGACCTGAACAGGTGGGGACTCGTCGCTACATGGCGCCGGAAGTTCTCGAGGGTGCCATTTGCTTCAACCGTGACGCCTTCCTCCGCATCGACATGTACGCCTGTGGCCTGGTCCTCTGGGAGCTCCTGACCCGCTGTGGCGCTGCTGAAGGTGAGGTCCCTTGCTTGGTCACTGATCACATGGTGTGCTTTGCTAACGCTAGCATCAGTTGATCCTGTGGCAGCCTCCAACATGTCAGCAAGTTATTTGCTTTGGTGACCTAATTGTTAACTGTGCAGCTGGCCTGGAATCGGTAAATCATCATTGGTGAGAAAAGAGATTAAGATGGTTTGCAAGCTCATGCCATTTGTTTGTGTGTGTGGAGGGGGGAAGACTGAAGTGGTTAATAGGTTTAAGATAGTCGGTGTACAAATGCTTGGCTTGCTGTAAACACAAGGTTTGAGTATGGTTTCATACCTCTCAAACCAATCAGATTACAGGACACATTTGAACACACCTCATTTGTGTGTGTGCACTGCATCATTTGTACAGGTGTTGTTGAATACGCCTGCATCTTGAAATTTGATGATCCCCAAGTGAAAGCTAGGACATAACATGATGGAGTTTTGTGCGATGATAAAGAACCTTGTGAAACGCTGTGTGAATGTGTCTGAATGTTCATGGACGTTTTAAAACATTAAAACTTTGAAGAAAAAACGGGAAAACTATGAAAAAGTCTTGCCCCTTCTATGAAAAAGGTTAAGCTTCAAATCAAACTCTGTTTTGCAACTCCTTGTGTACATTCAGGACAGTCGGATCGGCTGTGCTTTCCTCTTGTTTACATCATATTTTGTGTGCACATACCATGCTTACTCATGTGCATGCTTTACCGAGTGACAGTTTCTGTTCTGTGGTCCCACAGCTTGTGTAGTTTCTTGCATCTGCATATTGATCAACCTTTACCTATGTGTTTGTGCATTTGAAATGGTGAATGAGCTCTGTGCTGTGGGCCGGCTGATGAGGCACTCAGCAAGTCTAAGAAACAGACGCATCTATCACTTGATCTGATAGACATGTGAATTGTGATGAACATTGTTTCACTTCGATCTGTTCATTGCAGGAAGTGACAGTTTCTAGTTTAACTTCTTTCCTCAGTTATCAGATGTGTACTTAATGCAGGTTTTCTCTTACTCTCAACCCTTCTTTGATCTCTGTAGTCAGCTGGCCTCATAATGTGATTTTACAAGGGAGCTGTTGCATAAAGGATTGCTTTTTACTTGAGTAAGTATAACTTGATTTCAGAAATTAGTATCAGCTGTTAAAAAGGATGGGGATTATCTTCCAAATGGTGTTTTTTCAAATAAATCCTAATTAAAAAGAAAAGAAAAAGAAAGTTGAGTCATTCTCCTTACAACAACTTCAACTATTTTAATGGCCTCAAATACGCACTTCAGGTTTTTTTCAGCTGTCTGTTTACCTCTTGAATCAGAATTTCTGGGTTCATACTGGACTGTGCAGCTTCATTCCCTGATTTAATTTGTTGAGATTGTTGTGGTTGTGTATTTTGTCTCCTCCAATTAATTCCCATGCCTGGTGAAATGTAGGTAAAGTTAGGCTTACTAGTTGCCTGTCTGTGCCTAGAAATCCAGTCAGGATTTTTTTTTTTTTTTTTTTTTTTAGGTCATTTGGCTTCAGAAATTGTTGTCTATTCCACTTGAGAAAATGGTATTATCATATCCATCCATGATAGTCTGTTAGGAGGCAAGCACATTTTCATTAGATCATGGATGAAAGTTGCTCTGGAGTGCTTCGGAACCCCAAAATGAAATGTATAAAGAGGATATGGGGAGGGTAGGTGTTACAAATGTGATCTTATATCCGAAACACACGTTCTCAATAACTATAACAATAGCAACAACAAAAAGGACAGGAAAATCAGACCATATGTCATGTATGTCAACTTGTTGAATAATTCTTCAAAGTGGATGATGCAATACAGAACTGCAGTGAAACAGTTTTATTTGACCTTCAGTATGCCTTCAAAAGTCAAAAACTGATTCTCTGTTGTGTCTTGGTGAAACTGCAAGCATGGCCTAGATCCATAATGTGCATGGGTATTTTGAATCGGAAATCTACCATTTAGGAGGTGATTTATTGGTAGTGATTTATTAGAGGTGATATATTGGAGGTGATATATTGGAGGTGATATATCGGAGGTGATATATTGCGGTGATATATTGGCGGTGATATAGTGGAAGTGATGATTCCCTGTGGCATTGTTCTCTGTGACTTATGGTTGAAGTATGAAAGTTGAACTTTTAAGCGCAGAGGTTTCTGAAATGGAAAGTTACACATTACGATTGAATGGCAATGGGCTTTGCTAATAGAAGAAAAAAAAAACATGGTTAGTACTTTCAAATCAAATTCAAGTTGCCTGCTGCAGAAACCCTTCCCTCTACCTCTGTGTGGAATCATCATTTCTCTTTAAGATGTCACAGTCTTTGTCTCCATCCGTCTCGCACCATCTGCCTCCCCATGCCCTCAGTACTGCCCTCTCTCTGTCTCGCACTGTCCTCCCTCCCTCTCTCTCCCTCTTTCTCTCTCTCTGTCTCTCTCTCACTGTTCAGTAAAAGAACTGCTAAGATGTAATCAATTCCAGCATATTATGAACTTTTCAGTACCATTACCAGCAAGACTGCAAAGGATATTGTACCATCTCCAAAAGATCCCAGGTTCTGCGGCATTTACAACAAGAAGCAAGATTGTTGTGAAGCAAAGCAGAAAGAGAAAGTCTTGTAGAGACTTGACTGTACTAAGTAGTGTGTTTGTGGACAAGCTAATACACACAAATGCATTGAAACTTGGGGAATCATTGCGTATTGACTTATTGAATTCATGGTCAGACACAGTTGTCAAATGAAAGTTAAAAAGAGTAGAGTAATGCATTTACGCAAAAGGAACTCTAAGCATATTTGTTACATGAAAGATGGCAATAAGAGGATACTTGAAAGTATGGGTGCAGAGACAGATCTGGGAGTAGTTTTTGACCCATTTTCGATGTGGAAGCTCATATAAGTGATTGGTACTTTCAGGGTTGGAAAAGTTTGAGAACACGTTTTCAGGCCTGGACTCTTTAAATCCACTGGAATCCCTGGAAACTGTTCTCATTTCCATCTGTAAATTGACCTGTAACATGTACTTTGGTTACGACAGGCCCTGTTGGAGAATATCAGCTGCCATTTGAATCGGCGGAAGAGGTGGGGCCCCATCCCACTCTGGAGGCCATGCAGGACTATGTGGTCACCCGCAAAAAGAGGCCCCCCATTCTCCAGCACTGGAAGCTTCACACGGTGAGGAGGAAGGCTGCTGTGGGGCTCTTGTCTTGTGGATGCATGCCGGCCGTGTTTGTGTGCCTGCTTGGGTGACTTGGGTATATGCATGTGTGAAGAAGGAGGGCAGACCGGAGAGAGAAGAGGGAATTGAGGAGGGGTGGAGGGGACAGAATAGGAAGGAAATGGGAGGGGTGGGGGGGGGATGATCATTTTGGATGAGACAAGAGTTGTATAAAAGAGCTCTGTGTAAGATGAGCAGTAGTGAATACACTGAAGGGGAGAAACAGGGCTCCCAATTTTCTGATGTCTTTTTTTTTCAATCTGAGGAAATGTGCAGAAAAAAAAATTCCAAGGAAAGAAAGATGGATCATTGTATATGTTTTTTTTTTTTTTCTCTGCAAGACAGTGCACTCTTTGTCTGTTAATCTCTTGTATCAGATGACCTAATTTTAGGAAGGAGATAGATTCAGGAAGATCAAACTTTAGGAAGGAGATCAGTTCAGTAAAAGTTTTTGCTGTAATCACTTAGGTGTTTTATCCTGTCAAGGTGCAACTTGGCATTAGAGCTGCTTGCCAAAGTTTGGAGGAGTGTGACCATGTCCTGTGCTGATATTGTGGAGAAAGGGTCTGCAAAAGCAAAGGCTTTAGACGGAGACTGAAGAAGAAAGGGCTTTAGATGGAGACTGGAAAAAAGGGTCTGCAACAACAAAGGCTTTAGACGGAGACTGGAAAGAAAGGGTCTGCAACAACAAAGGCTTTAGACGGAGACTGGAAAGAAAGGGTCTGCAACAACAAAGGCTTTAGACAGAGACTGGAAAGAAAGGGTCTGCAACAACAAAGGCTTTAGACGGAGACTGGAAAGAAAGGGTCTGCAACAGCAAAGGCTTTGACAGAGACTGGAAAGAAAGGGTCTGCAACAACAAAGGCTTTAGATGGTGACTGAAAGAAAAGGGTCTGCAACAACAAAGGCTTTGACAGAGACTGAAAAGAAAGGGTCTGCAACAGCAAAGCCTTTAGACACAGAGACTGAAAAAGCAAGTGGTTCAGGCAAGTGCAGCAAGTGGCTTTCAAAAGTAGCAAGGTGCTGGCCTAGTTGCTGTGTCCTGAGGCCTGCGTAGTCCATTGTAGTCAGGCAGGCATCCATACATTTTCTGATCACTTCAAAAATGTGCTGGGTTCTGAATTTACATTTCCTAGGGTTTGATTCTCTGTTGAGATTGAAATGGTTCGTCTCTTGCCATGATGCTTGTTGCTGAAGTGGAACCCCTCCCTGCCACCCTCCACACCACACCCCCCACCCCAGGCCCCCCCCCCCCCCCCTTTACCTCCTTCAACTCCTTGTCAAAGCTGAAAGCCCAGCTTATTAGTTGTATTCTCTGTTAGTTTTTTTTTTTTTTTCCAAACCCATGGACACTTTGCATGGTACAATTAAAGAACTCAAAATGTATCAGCAGAATCATGGACAGGTTGATGGTGTGTCAGAGTAATGAAAAAGAAAAAGATGTGGAAGAACTCAAATGTATCAGCAGAATCATGGACAGGTTGATGGTGTCTGAGTAATGAAAAAGAAAAAGATGTGGAAGAACTCAAATGTATCAGCGGAATCATGGGCAGGTTGATGGTGTCTGATAAACGGAAGAAGAAAAATGTTCTCTCTTGGGTTTTTCTTTTTTTTTTTTTTTTTTTTTTTTAAAGAATGTTTTCTATTAGTGATTAAACATGAGATCATTTTCTTTTGAATTTGACACCAGTGTGGTTTTAATGTTTGTCTCATTGCAAATGATTGTAAACAAGATTGTAAACAAGCTTAACTCTTTCATCCCTGGTTATCTGCCAGACATTACTTCCCCTTATTCCTATGTTTCTTAGTTACAAGCAGTACCCTTCATTCCTGGGTTTTCAGGAAAAAAGTAAACAAAGAATAGGGTGTGTACTTCTGATTATTTTGTATGACTGGTGCTTCTACCGGACTATAGCATGTCATACACCATTGTGTACAAAAATGGTGCCGGCACATTTTGATCCGTTTTCCGACCCTTTGTCCCATATTTGGTGACACACAGGTGTCAAGACTGGTGACAACCACTAATAATTGAAACTTGAAGAAACAAAATGTTACACAGCGCTTAAAAACATGCGAGCAGCAAAAACCATGCATGTCACTCACAGTCTCATGTCCTCCGGTAAATCCACTTCAAAGAATGCTTCACAAGTGTCTTTGTCACAGTGTCGCCATGTCCAAGGAAAAATGCACAGCAATGATAAAAATGTCCCACAGTACTCCTTTGCCACTGTGGTCTTACTGAATTCAGTGGCTTTGCACAGTATTTGTCCAAATGTCACACTTCGAGTTTATGTCAACAAACAACACACACAACATTTCAGTCTTAGAAAATGATGCACTGCTAGTGTCACAGTGTCAAAGTGTCACACGTGAAACCAGGTGTCACACAAAGGAAACACAGGTGTGGTACACCTTAAAACAATCTTTCTGATTATTACAACACAGATATTCATTGCGCTTTTCGCACATCATCGTTGTCTTGCTTTTCTTGAACGGATTGTCACTGTATTTCACACCAGGGTGTTTTGACTCATATTGTTTGTATCGCGCAACACATACCACACAGGTGTGATCTTTTCCAACACCTGCTGACGTTTTTTTTTTCTGGATCATTGTTGGCACTGTCATTTGCAAAACTGACTAGCTTTGAAAAGACTGTATCAGAACAGAACAGCTGAAAATAATCCACTGCCTTCATTGACGTATCGAGTATGTGCACAGGACCGGGGCGCCGTTCGAAGTTTTTCTGAGGTGTGCTTGGTTCAGTGAAATCCCCACCTGTCCAGTCAAAGCATGGCCGATTGTAGCTAAATGGAAGATTTTCATCATCCAATTCATCACCAGTATCACTGTCATATTCGTTCATGGCATTGGCAAGTTCTGCTCTCTCTCTTCTTCTGTTAGATCAAACAGATCGAAGTCATCGGCAAAATTGTAAATTTTGTCGTCAGAAAACTGATCGCTGTCTGCGTTTTCTTCACCCTCCATCATCTCAGTAGGCACTAAACAGTATGCTCTCACGTCAAGTCAAGATAACATTTCAGTTCCAGACACTTTACCACGCTGAGGAAGTAAGCAGGCATGACTTATCTAAACATGCCGCGAGTCCCGTTACAAGGCAAAGACCGCTATGACGCGCCAACCATGTGACAGGTGGGCATGGATTTCAAGGCGTGAACCGCTGCAGCGGGTTGCCGGGCAGAAAGGAGTATGTTTCTCTCTGAACCGCTGAGGCGGTTTTCAGGAATGAAAGGAGAAGATTTGTCAAACCGCTCTAGCGGTTGGCAGGAATGAAAGAGTTAAAGTTGTTCTAGACAGCATCAGAACTGCACTGTTTTGCATCTACATTCTTAGAGTTTTTTCAAAGGGAGCATGTGCATGAACCTCCCTAGATCATGAAAGATTTTGGGAGGCCTCAAGAGAGAAACTGTGGCATATGAAAAAAAAATCCATCTAGATTTCATCAAAGAGAAATATAGAAACTACCTTGTGACAACTGCAGACCTGTCAATTTTTCTCAAATGTGTAGGTTTTAGAGAAATGTGAAATAAGAAACGGAAGGGAAGGGGGATGAAACCAAAACAAAACAATAAAACTTGGGACAGACCAGCCGCCGTGGCGAAGTGGTTAGCATCGCGGACTCCCGGCTGGGAGGTCGTTGGTTCGAATCCCATCAGAGTCATGTGGGTTTTCTGCCCCTGACTGGCTCCTACCCAGAGTTGAGTTTGCTGCAGACTCAGTTGGGAAGACTGGGACCACACACAGTCGAGTTTCATCCACTTAATGGATGCGTTTCTGAGAGTGTTGCTCAAATTTCCTGACCAACACTGCAGGTGCCTGTATCTCTCGGGCCTGGTTGACGCCGGGATATATTATGAACGGAAGCGTAGAGTACAGCCAGTCATGTAGTCTCAGACCGAAATGGAAATCCGTAGCATCATCTTAATCATCCTCATTCTCATCGATCAGCATTAAAAAAAAAAAAAAAAATGTGTCTCAAGTTCTGTGGCCCTTCATGCCCTGCTCTCATGGTGACCTCAGTTTCGATGTCCTCTCCGCATCTGTGGCCTTGGTTTGGTTCTGTCGGGGTCACCGGTATCGGCGGGTCCATGGGGCTGTCGTTGGACAGATGTGGTGGCGTTGTCCTGGGGGAGAGCTCACTCACGCCGGCTCCGCGACTAAGCAATTATTGTCGTCAGTAGGTGACTTAGTAGGTGGTGTCCCTGTGTATGTTAGATCAGAACAGGCGCCACTGAACACCACCGAAGTGACTCGGCAGCAGTGCAGTGTCTCCTCCGGTGGGTTGCCTCTTGACGACTTGACCTTGACTGCTCCCTGTGGATTGCCGGTGCCCGGGCTGCGGCGGGGCCGACCGGGTTGTAATTGTGGACAGGGTGTCGGAATGAGCGGCATGGGTGCACTGCCTCTGAGGTGGTGCAGAGGTTGGGACTGCCAAAAAAAAAAAAACAAAAAAAAAAAAAAAATGGACAGGGTGAGGGTGGTGGTGGGATAGGGAGTGAGGAGGAAGGAAAAAGTGGCAGAAGAGTCTGCGGAGTGCTGGCCTAGTGTTCAGTTGACAAGCAGACAACACTGACATGACAGGATCTCATGAAATGTTCTTGGTGAGGGTGAACAGTCACAGTTTTGTTTCCCCAGAAGATAGCCAGAAGATAGCCAAAAGTGGATGAACAAAGTGGAAGAGGTGGGCAGAAGTAGGATGAACAAAAGTGGAAGAGGTGGGCAGAAGTAGGATGAACAAAAGTGGAAGAGGTGGGCAAAAGTAGGATGAACAAAAGTGGAAGAGGTGGGCAGAAGTAGGATGAACAAAAGTGGAAGAGGTGGCAGAAGTAGAAGTAGGATGAACAAAAGTGGAAGAGGTGGGCAGAAGTAGGATGAACAAGTGGTTCTGTCATGGCTGCACAGAAAAGTGCATGATGCAGACTCCCTGGTCAGATTTTTGGCAGACTGCGCTGTTTTGAATGCTAGTTTCTACATTTTTCAGTATATGTGTATGTGTGTTTTGTTGTTACAGTAAATTTGCATTTTTCACTTACATTTGGTGTGGATCTAGATCAAATCATGGAGGTCTTGGGTCTCCCATTTGTTGTTATGAGTTTCATATCCTGATGTGACATTACATTTCATTGATTATATTTTTGCTTTCTTTCACTTCTTCCTGCTGTAGTTGTCATCTCGCTTTGACTGTGGAACAGGGCATGGCCAGCTTGGTGTCAACCGTGGAGGAATGCTGGGACCAGGATGCAGAAGCTCGCCTGTCTGCTGGTTGTGTGGAGGAGGAGCGGATGGCCTCCATGACTCGATCGGTCAGCATCACCGGGTTCACAACAGGCAGCCCACCAGAAGCCCCTGTTCCCACCTCACCCCCTTCCCCCCCACCCCCTCCATCTCCTCCTCCTCCTCCTCCTCCTCCTCCACCCCCATGCCAGAGTCCCAGTCACTCGGATGACACGGTGGTGTTGTGTTCCCCATCCTTGGACACGCTTCCCAAAGAGAACAGCGGCTCCTGCTAAGGTTTGTCCTCCAGCCCCTGTGGACAGGAGATGCTGGCTGTTCATATCCTGTGAGGTAGCTGTAGATCATTGTGATATTTTTGTCATCTTTCTTCTTTCTTTCCGTGCTGACGTGGGTGGAGATGCCTGAGGGGGTTTCGTGACGGTGTGCTGCACAAACTTCACTTCAGGGTCTCTTTCGTCCAGGAAGACATGCCGTTTACAGCAGGAGGAAGATCCAGCTCACAAAGAAAGGATACAGTGTAAGTGATGCAGGTGCCTGCCATTCACAGTGTCAATAAGAATAGCAGTAAACCTGTCAAGTCTGAGCTGGTCAGAATGAAATTTCGTTATCACAGGGAGAGGGAGAGTATTTATGCAAATCTAGATGTGTACCAAAACAGGAGAACAGAATATTTAAGAAAAAAAAAAGGGAGTGGAGGGTGGGGCATGGGGTAGGACGGGAAAGGGGGAACAGGACAGAATGGACAAGTGGGTCAAAGGAAAACAGAAGCTGAAAGATATGTTGGAAACAGATTAAGTGACTGTCATCTCACTCCTTGTAACCTCGGGTATTGTAAACTGTGCAAAGGTTATAAATTGTTGTCAGTTGACATGTAAACAACATGCAAATTATTAATTACAAAACAGGTCTTTTTAACGACATACATTGCTAATACACGTTGTCAGGTTTTTCTACATATATTATTGAAAACATAAATATATTGTTCATGACATATGCTGTAGGTAAAAAGAGATGAAGTATAGACATGTTTTTAATGATGTACACATATTACTAATGCACATTGTCAGAAACTATCATGCACTTGAGTTAATAACATACAGATATTGTTTGCAACATAAACTAAGAGCGAAAAGAACTGACCACGTAAACCTCATACATATAACAGCATTCAAATATTGTTCAGGATGCACACTTATTGTTAACTTGGATCTGAACTTTGAAGGACAGAAAGAGCTGAGCATGTAAACAGCATACACATTTCACAGAAGTTGTCATGGCTTTGAGGGACTGATAACATTACATGTCAACATCAAGCACATTCAATTGTTGCACATTTTAACATAAGCACATAAACACACTGATTTTACATCATAATTGTTAGCAGCACACGTGATTAGATATTAACATTCAAATACTGTCAACTTTGCACACCTATTGGTATCCTAGGTGTTTATGAGTAGGAGGGACAGAAGTTTTGACACATATAAATGCAGAATTGACTAGCAACGTGTTCACAAGAATTGACTGCCAGCAATAGGTATGGTGGGCACATCTCACTGTGGCTTGATAGATCCGCTGAATACTGTGAATATATTTCAGCATGTCTTGAGTAAAGGGTTGGAATAACGTGGTGACAGCCCTGATGTGGCCTTTGCGGTCGGCTGGGCTATAAGCAACATTGTCTTATCTTATCCTAAAGGGTTGGAATGTTCATATGCAACTATTTCACACTCGGCCCTGTCAGCGTTTTCACCTTATGTCATTTGCCATGAAGAACTAAGGGTGAGTCATTGACTTGAGTGTTGAAGAGGCCTGAAAAGTAGTAAACCTAAACGGTGCTGACATCATGAGCATTGCTATTCCTGCTTGGTACATGAAGTACAGGACTGACCATATTTTTAGGGCGTCAGAAATGGTGTTTGCTCTGTGTAGTGTTCTGTGTTTTATGGACATGAAGTCTTTGAGGTGTGGATGTGCTACGCCAAGTTCTAACTTGCAGTTGCTGACTATGAGTGGTGCACCATACTCTTTGATTTCTTTTTTCTTTTTTTTTTGAGTCGCTCAAAAAAGTTTGTAGTCCTGTGTGCAGAGGAATCTGGCTGATGCATATTGGTGGATTGTGCCATAAAGTTGTGGAGAAGAATGGTGTGGAGAAGAATTGAAGCCTATGTTAGGAGGGAAGAAGAAGGGAGATTGACATACTTATTATTTTCTTTATGTATGAAGAGGGCACCACAAAAGCTAAAAAAAAAAAAAAAGTATTAAATAAACAAACTCGAGATTCTTCAAGGAGGGATACAAAGAAAGAAAAAAAAAAAAAAAAGACTCCATTTGTTACTCACTTGCCAAAACCGTGCAGCTCTTCTTGTGTGTCCGACTTGTTTTACTTTGGCAGCGCCAAGCAAGACTTCTGATTTGTCCATTCTCTGTTGATTTGTGTTCAGATCAAAAGTTGAGCTGCAACATTTTTGATGACTAGAGGCAGATATAGAATTGGATTTGTTTGGTCAAAGGCTTTAATTTATTTTCTACATGTATCTGGTCATTACTTAATGGCTGTAACTGTTCATGTTTGCCTCATGCCTCTGCCTGCTCCGTCTTTTTGGCCTGTGGGTGGACCAGTGATGACGGGTTACTGGAGATAGGTGTGGGAAGGAGAGCTGCCCAGAATGTTGCTGTTGATGTAGGTTTGTTATTGGTTGGTGACGCAGCAACAGATCTCTCCCCACCCTTCCATTTCTACAGAAGCAGCTTCCTTTTTCTTTCCCCATGAAACATTGCTGCTGATTTGTTGGTGTTTTTATGACTGATTATTGTATACTCAATTTTGATTGGATGGTGGTGTCACAACACCTCCCGATAGATTACAAAAATTAGAATATCGGGTACAGTTCATGATTATACTTAACAAAAAGACAGTATTATCAGATATTGACAGTACTAGGTTGCAAAAAACATTAACAGCAGCAGATGTCAACAGTTATAATTAATTTGCATTTCTTGTACTGTGCTTTAGATGCCATGCACTGTGTAGACACACAGTCACATGCAGGCACACACAGTGAAGACAGGTGCATTCATGGACACACACACACACACACACACACACACACACACACACACACACACACACACACACACACACACAAAATTCATGCAGATTTCACAAAAACACTCTTGGTTTTGCTTCATCAGTATTTCTTCTGCTGGATTCTGGTTGGACAGATCCCAAGTTGGTTGATCAAGTGACTTTGAAATCCCTTTTTTTTTTCTTCTTCTTTGAATAGCTGAATGCTCTGCTTGAATGATCTGTTTTAGCTGTAGTGTTGTTTTGAGATTCGTACAGTAGGAAAGAAAATGTACAGTTCTTCAGAGTGGATTGGACATCAGTGATCGTTTGTGTATTGTATAAGGTGGATGAGCATTTTGCAGTGAACAGATACCTGTAGAAGTTTCCACTGTTGGCAGTGTGATGCAGCCTTTGTAAAGGAGGCTGAAGGGCAGAGTGTTTCAGGGTTGACTCTTGTTTTCATTTTCTGAAACTTGAATATTTCCAAGAAAATTTACAAAAGCCATATGATCTAGTTGCAAAGTGAAACAACTGCAGGCGGAAATCTAAACAAATCTTAAGTAAATGTCAGCGAACCGCCCAGAGAAACGTGGACAAACGAGTCACAAGACAACACACTGTGTGTGCCCTGCATGCGACTGTGTGTTGTCTTATGACTTGTTTGTCCACGTTTCTCTGGCGGTTCGCTGACATTTATTTAAGAAATGCCATATGAGTTTTAAATTTTTTCCCCTACAGTGTTACTACTTGGAATGATGATGACAAAGGGGAGCAACCAGGTCTCAAAAACATGCTACTTTCTTTTTGGCATGTTTTTACTCAAATGTGTAGTTTTTTAGACTATGGTTTAATGAATATGTAAGGATTTATGAGCATTTACAACATTAAAAAATATGATTTTTTGTTGTTGTTATTTTATTTTTCCACATATGCAGGCCGATACTCTTGCAGACACTCCCTGTATAGACGGGCAAGGATTAATCCCATCTACCCAACAAATGGGGTGGAGTTTTGTGTGTATGACTGTTTTTTTTTTTTTTTATCCTGCCATTAAGGCAGCCATACCCCAGCTTCAGGGAAGGTGCATGCTATGTGTAATGTGTCATCCATACCAACGGCCGAACTGGCCTTCTCTTCTAAAAATTGGTGATGGGGGATTTTACGTGTGTGCAAGATGTTATGCGTGCATTCACACATGCAACCTCAGTTTATAGTCTCACTCGACGGAGTATATGGGAAATGGAGTCAGAACCACTGTTAACTCCGAGGGAAAAATCCCTCTGTACCAAACAGCCGGGCGGAGATTCGAACCCGCAACCCTAGGATCAACATTACGAGTCTTACGCTTTACCACTAAGCTATTCTGGCCTTATGATTTAAATATCAATGAATTAATAAGTACTTAGAAAATGAAAGAAAAATGTCAGTATGCACAAGTTTCAGCCTGTCCAGCTGTAGTTACCTGCAGCAGGGAATGTTTGGTTGCTTCTGTCACCCCTTCAGCAGATGCATGTAGTGGGCTCAGTGTCTCAGTCAGAAGGGATTTTACGAAATTAGATGAATCGCAAAATTGATTGAAACAAAAAAAGAAAAAAAAAAAGATTGAAAACAATTTAAACAATCTCGTTTTTCATTCAGCTTCTTTCCACAAAAACACGTACACACACACAGACACTTGATCCTCAATACAAACAAGGTAAAGTTTGTCGTAAGGGGTGAAAGGTCAAAAAGGAAACCTAAGTGAAGTATATTCAGCCCTTATTTTCGTCCCTGTGCACCATATATAATAACCTCACCTGATTGGTCGCTAGAGATTGTGGCATTCTCAGATACTCTTTTGTGCAGTGTCACATTACCTCAACCAGACAGGTCTTGTTTTCACCTGTGTCTGTCAATCTGTCCACAAGATAACGTAGATACTACTTGCTAATTTTGAAAATGTTAATCTGAAATATGTTTGTATGGTATAAAATGCCTGCCTCTACGTAAAGACAAGGCAGGATGGTGGAGGGTGATCCAGGAACCAGTCCTTTGATGTTGGTGCAGGTCAGTGGTGGGTATCTGGATCTAAAGGCAAACGTTCACATTGTCAGTTAAAGTTTACAAATAATACGTATTTTGTTCTGAACGTTCTCATTGTCGGTTACAGTTTACAAATAATATACATTTTGCTCTGAACGTTCACATTGACAGTTACAGTTTACAAATAATACAAATTTTGCTCTGAACGTTCACATTGACAGTCACAGTTTACAATTTTAACATATATTTGAAACTGATGTATTTTCGTGGAATGTTAAAAATCTGTAAAGGCTGATATTACATATTATGATATCCTGTTACAAGAAAGTACATGGCACGAAACTTCTAGTCTGTATTTTCTGTTACTTCCCTTGGCAGGGTTTTTTGATGAAGGCCTGCATTCTTCTGGATGCTCTTCAAGTTCTGAATATCCTTGCATACAAAGTATTGCTGATGTGTCTATGAGTTTATGCATGCATAATCACATGTTTTTCTGTAATTACCATGGTATTTGAATTTTAAAAGGTACAGTGTGTGTGTGTGTGTATGTGTGCATGCGCATGCAGAGGCATGTTTAATTGCCTTGTATGTGTGTATGACAAAAAAAAAATCAGTTCCTTACATGTTTTTCACGCCAGTTTTTGTATGTTGTTGATTCAGTATTGAAAATTATTCAAAGAAAGACAAAGATGTTAGATTTGAAAATGCTCTGATTGTAGGAGTATTGTTTGTCGGCTGTTGATTTCATGTAGTTGAATTGTGCAAGTACACAGTGATATATCCCGAAATCTGAAATGGCGCCTTGCATCAAAATCTGCCCAGTAATTTAATCGCAGCTTTTCTGTGATCATGAGCAAATATCACACAAGAATAGCATTGGATTGTTGGTGACAAGGCATGACTAAACTTTCATTCCATAAAGGCGTTTTACACCCTTTGAAAATACTTTAGATAAAAACCAGTTAATATGTGAGCAAAAGTACCAGGTTTATCTGGCTTGCATATATTTGTGACACTTTGGTCAGTTTCTCTTGAAAAATGCTTTTGTCTATGCTTATCCAACAGAAAATTCCATGGAGCTGGTCGGAAGTCATGGTTAAAGATGTGTGATTGTTAGTGATGCATGGCAAGAAGCAGTCTGTGCTCATGTTGCAAGGTAGATTGCTTCAATTGTTGTTGGAAGTAGGTTGCCTCGCTTGTAACTTTGACGTTGCCAAAGAAAGTTCTAGAGAATGAAACTCGGGATAGTCATATCAATTTATCTCTATATGTAATGTTTTGTGAATCTTGAACAGCAAATGATGCATACATAAAGTAAGCAAGCATGTTTACAATGCAGATGTTGAATATTGCCATGAGAGCATTTCATTTTGTGATTGTGTGAAAAAACTATCAGAGCCAGGGTTTTTTTTTTTTGTTTTGTTTTTTTGGTTGTTGTTTTTTTTTTTCCTTCTTCATTTGATAAGTAAATCAGTTGGGGGCATTTTCATTCAAGTGTGTGTGTGATATGAAGAGTCTGCTTTCATAGTTTGCAGGTCTGAGTGTGGAATATGTAGGAAGAGCCAGCAAAGAACTGTTGTGATTGATTGTGCATTGGATATCATCAGCCAAAAAGTGGCATATTGGATATCTCATGTTAATTTTAAAAGAAAATGAAAGATATTCATAATCAGATAACACCGTTATTGACAGTTGTTTGAATGGCTTGATCTATTATCAGTATCATATGCGAAGGTGCTTTGTTCTCTGATTTCTTTGAAAGTTGTGTTTGGTGCAAGTTTCGGAAGATGCCCCATATGCTTTATTGACATGAACATTGCCTCCATTATCAGCAGTCACTTTGAAGATGAAAAGGGTGAGTTTTTACACACATTTTATAATGATTGATAAGTGATTTGGATCAGTAACATTTTTTTTTTTTTTTTTTTTTTTGTGGCTTTCGGTGAGTGTATGCTAACCTCATGCCTGAATTTCTGCCACATCTGTTGGCACAAAAGATTGCTAATGATTCTGTCTAGGAAAAATTAATAAGATGTATGTATTTGATAATTTTTCGTTGAGATGTGTACTTTTCTCATTGGTTAACCCAAAATGAAGCGTTAACATGCATTAAAAAAAAAAAAAAAATCGAAAGTACACGCACATAGTTTGCTTTTGCTAGCGTCTTGCTTGTGGTGAAGTTATGATTTTGTGGTTAAAGAGAAATTTAGTCTTCTGGTGGCTAAATATGAGTGAGATTTACATGTTCTGTTTTCAGTAATTTTCTGTTTTCAGTGGTAATTATAATTGCTGATTTTTTTTTTTTTAAGGATCAAAAAAAAAAAAAAAGGGTGGTTCATAATTTCGCTGGACAGCCCTGTGTGTGATTATGATTTGAATATTGATTTGAGTATTTTAAAAAAAGTTTACTTGCCTTTCAGCATTGGTATAGTGTTTTCTTTCTTTTTTTCTGGAAAAAGAAGAGAGGGGTGGGAAAGAAGGGAGGGGGGGAATGAAGTGCCCTGATAGGGGGAAGGAAGGCGATGTCTGTTGCTGTATTTTTATTTGGGAGGTAATGTTTTTCAGTTCGTATTTGAAACGAAATAATGGTCTGCAAGTACTATTCAGGTATTGTTAGTGCTGCACTTTTTACTCTACAGTATTGGTTTTTTTTTCTTATTAAGGAACTGTTTGAGAGACTGTACTATATACTCTTCTTCTGCATATGCAGGTGACAGATGTGAAATACTGAACAGAAAAAAAAAAAGCCCGCTGTTTTACTTCGTTTAGCTCGTCCAGTAGTTTACAGTGACACAATAATCTTGTTTTCTGTCAACCCTTTTTTTCCCCATAAAAAAATTGATTTTATTGTCATGCGTAATTGTGTTACTTACGAAAATATAGAGAGATTTAGCCAAATGTTGCTTTTGTCTCTAACAGCTTTTTCTTCTCATCCCTTACTTGATTTTGGTCTTAAAATAGTCTTTAATCCACATTATCCATAGACTGAACAATGGTAATCATTTTTTTTTTTTTAGCTTGTTTGCTGCTTTTGAAAGAATGGATAGGGGTCTATTGTTAAGCTATGAACTAAGTCTGTGTCCATATCTTGTTATTATTCAGTACGATAATGTTGTTAGTGGGGGTGTTTTTTTTTTTTTTTTTTTTTGTGTGAAATGTGTTATTGTTTTTAACAGTTTGTTAGTTTTATTCATTGCCATTACAGTGGCAGTTTTTTTTTTTTTTAAACATTTTGTTAGTTTCATTGGTTGCCTTTACAGAGGCAGTTAGGGTTTTGAAAAATATTTTTTGTTAGTTTTATTGATTGCCTTTACAGAGGCAGTTTAGGGTTTTTAGCATTTTGTAAGTTTTATTGATTGCCTTTACAGAGACAGTTAGGGTTTTAACATTTTTGTTAGTTTTATTGATTGCCTTTACAGAGGCAGTTAAGGTTTTTAACATTTTGTTAGTTTTATTGATTGCCTTTACAGAGGCAGTTAGGGTACTTTGAGGTATAGCCTTACTCTTGAAATATGAAATAGAAAAAAATGTCATTGTTTGAACAGTCTGTGAAACGTGAAACTTATCCATTTTCTGTAGACATAGAATCACATTAACCCTTTTCCTGCCACAGTTCAAGAGCTTTTCTGTATTGCTGAGTGCCGGGGCCAAATTGCAGTAGGTTCACACATCTGTTCACTACTCATTCATTTATTGAGATATCTCTTGGATTTTTTGCATGCTTTTTTTTTTTCTTATACCCTGTGCTGTGGTATATCATAATAATTTGATTTTGCTGGTCATTAGTATGATAAAAATTAATATAATCAAGTAATGTGTCCGTATAGTAGACACGGTTACAGGCGTACAAGATCGTGAAAATGACCCCATAATAGACACGGGGCAAGCAGGGAAGAGGTTAAGATAGTGTTGAACATTTGAATGCACATACGAAAGTGGTAAGAGTTCCAAAGTTTAAAAGTAGAAAATTTGTATTTTTTTCAAAGTATATTGCCAAAATTGGACGCCAGTTAAGATTCCTGACCGTTTTAAGATGCTTTGTTGGGTAAATGATTTTTTTTTTTTAATCTAATCAATCAGAGACATTACAACATTCTAATCACGTTCATGTGTATGAACCGACTTTTTTTTTTTTTTTTTTTGTGTTACATGTGGGCAGCATACCCTAAGTTCATGGTCACACATCTGTGCCTTTTTTTTTTGTTTTGTTTGTGGGACATTTATCTGTTGTTTTCCCCATCAGGGAGCAGTGTAACAGTGTTTGTCATTGGGCAGGGCAGTTTGTTTACAGATGTAACGGTGTTTGTCATTGGGCAGGGCAGTTTGTTTACAGATATTTTTGGCCCAGCCGAGTCTCTGGAAAATATTTTTCTTATGAAAAGACAAAGTGAAAAGGGACAGACCAATGACATACTGAACTCCTATGAATTGGGAAGTCGCACTCAGTCCAGTGAAGGGAGTCAGCTTACACTGTCACTTTTAGTTGCACTGCAGACCTGTGAAAATCTGGTCGGCCCATAACAGCTGGAGCTAAATGATGAGATTCAAATAATGTTAGTCTGCCCAGAGACATAATAGTCGTCTTCCAGATTTTCTTGTCTTTTTTTTTTTTTTTAAAGCAATCATTAGGTTTTTTTTTTTTTTTCTCTTTTTCTGTCTGTTCATCTGTCATCAGTCTCGTTTGAAAAATATGTTAAATGATCTTATACACGGTGTATTTGTTACTGTGATTATGTGTGAGAAAAATGTCAACTATATACATGGTACATCGCTAATAATTTTGTGTGAGAAATGTGTGTGATGATAATCTTGTGAGAGAAACCTGTCAGAGAACTGAACATGGTATGTTTGTGGTGGTAAGCTTAGGCAAGAAAGTGTCAAATGATTTTATGGATGTGTGTGTTTGTGATGGTAGTTGTGTGTCAGAAATGTGTCAGACTATACATTATGTGGCTATTATGGTAAGCTTGTGTTGGATATGTGTCAAATGACTGTCTACATGGTGTTATTTTAATGGGAGGCTTGTGTGAGGTGGTCAAGTGACTACATACTTGGTGTAGTTTTGATGGTAATCTTGTTTCAGAAATTTGCAGAATTGCTGTTGTAATAACGATGATGATGATCTTGTGGAATACTGTGTGCAGTGACAGTATGTCGTGCTTGTAATCTGATTCAGGTGGAGCCAAAGGAGTGTATATGTGCACTTTGCGTTTTGTTTGTAGCTGTGACTTTTTCTCTGTGAGAGTGATCACTTTTTCAGTAACAAAAGGAATGAGAAGTAAGCAATCCTGTCGCATTTGCTTCTGATCTTTTTCTCTGATTGGTGACTTTAAATTCATCTCTTTGTGGGTATATACACTCATGTTCAGCTCCTTCCTGCTGTCACATAACTTTGTACTGGGCAAAAATGTCATGTCAGAAATCATTATGTACGTGTTCACAAGTATGAGGTGTATTTTTCTGCTCCGTGAATAAGTGTGCAAATGGATAAAGAGACGAAGCATCAAAGGGGCATTACTGCTGTCATCACATGTTGTCTGATTTTCAGTTCACTCCCCACAGGTGTCACTGTGTGTCTGTTTTAAGACACTCAGCAGTAATCGTTTTGACAATGTAGTGGTGCTTGTCCTGGGGGCAGTTTAGAGGATTCCAGCAAGAATGGTGTCTTAATTTATTACAACAAATTAGGGGAGCAGGAAGAAATGCTAGACAGTGTTATTTTAAAGGTGACATTGGTATGCAAAATTATATATGTCAGTATTTGTATGAGACTGCTGTCAAAAACACTGTTGTCAGCTTTCAGGTTGGAGTGCTGGCAGAGTTCACGGTGGTTTCTGCTCTTTTGACAGCAGACAGAGCATGGCCAATTAATATGAGCTGTTCAGCATACACAAAGGGCCACAACTCAGCTGTAATATGTGTTAATGGAAGAATATAGAGGCTAACTTGCTTGTCTTCCTTTGCTTGTGAAGGATGTTAAAGCTTCAATCATTCCTGCTTCCTTTTGTCCCTGTAATGTTTAAGTCGTCATTTGCTTCACTGTAATGTTTCAGTCCTTACCTAATCCTTATGCCTTTGAAGAATTTCCTCACCAACGTATGTCTGTGTGCTACTTCAGTCATCACCTGCTTCTTTTTGTGTCTGTTGAGGTAGTGCTTGAATCAGGACGTGCTTTGTTTTGCTCTGTTCACCGATTAGTTTATCCTAACAAGTGCTGTTGAGTAATATGGCTGATCTTTTTGAACCGTGGAAAAAGATTGATTTGGAAGGCAAAGGTGGCTTTGACTCTCAAGGTTCTGTTCACTGGTGCTATCCTTCATACAGGTAGAAGACATGTGTCACAGGTTGCCAGTGGGGGTAAACATGGCTGAACCTGCAGACCTGGGAAGTTCAGTTCATATTCTGTAGAGTCCGTCTGGGCCAGGGTCAGTACTGAGCCATTCCAACCTGGTGCATATCGGTGCAGAATGATGCAGAGTGACCAGATCATGCTGCAGTTTGTGACTCACAGCCTTCGTGGTGGAAGCAATGTGGTGCATGTACAGGCAATGAAGGAAATCTTACATCAGCAACAAAGTGCTGTAGTAGAATAGTTAGAATGTGTGAATGATATGCCATGCCCTGAGTTACAAGTGTGAATCCTATGAAAGACAGACTTTCTTATTTTTCTTTTCTTTCTTCTTTTTATTGTTCGTTTCTCTAGGGTTCTTTTTTCTTTGGCTTTCTGACCTCCTCTTCCCCGCCCAGGTTTTTTGTTGTTGTTGTTTATTGTTCTGTTTTACTGATTCCCTTAAAAACATGACATGGTTACAACATTGTTCCTTTGGACAAGTAGCCTGTGTAGAACATGACCCACAGAGTGAAGAGGAGATGCCTTGAAAGGGTGTTGGGGTGAAACCAGCCATGCTTGTAGTATGACAAGAGATGCTGATGACTTACGCCACAACTTGGTGTGGGGTTGCCAACAAAGGGAAGTCAAGATGGAGAAGAATGTTTGTGGAATGAGCATAAAAGCGTCCGTTGCAGGTGTCAGTGATAGAGATCAGTAGTAGACATCAGTAGTAGTAGACCTCAGTAGTAGACATCAGTAGTAGACATCAGCAGTAGGAACATGGATGAAACCACATGTCCGGAAAGGCCGGAAACTGGAATTCGACCTTGCCGTCAGTATGGAGATTGCAGATTGCGGTCGGCTGGGCTATAAGCAACATTACCTTACCTTCCCCGAACGTTTCAGTCAAACGGTGTCCTGATTAGTCCGTCCGATCCAGGTTTTTTTCCTTCCCAAGCTGATCATTCCTTAGTCATTTTGCTGAGAGGATGTGCAAATGATGATTCGGATATAGTAGTTACGAAACCATTCATTGAGTGTAATGAAGATATGTCTACGAAAGGTGCCAGTGTTCAAAACAAGTTTTGTTGCATGCCGTCACACTCTGGAGGCTTCTTCCGGATAGTAACCACCTAATCTTACATTAATACTTTCATTATGGGCGCCGCAAAGCAACGTCACTTCCCTGCAAAGGAATGAGGAAGAAAAGGGGCATAAAATTTCGCTCTTACTTTGAATAGATGCAGAGAAAGCCTGAGGTACTTGGTATGTGAAATCCAAGTGAAATGGGTTTTTTTTCAAATGAAAATAAATCATTGCACACTGTACACACTTTTCACTGTTTTGGCTTCTGACAATACGACGTTTGAAAGTATCAAATACACAGAGCAAATAAATCAAGCTCAGATTCTCTTTGATAAACTTGTACACCTTTATCCGCCTCATCCTCTGAACCATGTCATTCTTCTTCCGCCCAATATGTTGGCAGGGCAGAAATTCTATGCGTGCCTTTTGCAGAAATTCCCAGTGCCAGACGGGTCTCTTGTGTTTGAGTACTCTGGGGTCACAGAGGTCATCGCTGGTGCATGTAAACTTACCCTTCCAGTGGCTGGAACCCTGTTCTAAATATTTAGGGTGGCAGCATCCATTAGACTGTAGACAGAGAACATGGGATTTTTTTTTTTTAGTTGTGCCACCATGGAGGGCATGTCATGTTCGGGCAGTACAGCAGTGCTGCCATCACCAGGGGACGGCTTGTCGTGAACGGGACGACTGAGTTGCTGTCACTTTCGCTTGGCGTGTCATGAAAAGGTTAACTAAGATGAAATCAGTTCCTTCTGAACCAGATGACTTTAAAATCTGATTCATCAGCATACTTTGGCATAGACTTGTGCTCTCTCGCTGATTTTTTTTCGATATTTCTCGACATCTTGTCAAAAATTTGACACAGTCTTGATGTCATTTCGTGTACAAAAGTTAAGCAAGAGTTGTTGCTCTTTGGTCAGATTTTCTATCCTATGATTGAATCTGCAAGTTGAATTACCACTGAAGAATGTTGTCTCTAGAATATTTTCCAGATTTTTTTTTTTTTTTTTTTTTTTTTAATGTCTGTCATAATCATCCTATTTTCGCCAATCATGGGAACCGAATTTGACATAATCATATGGATAAACAGGTGTGTGGTTATATTGCTCGCAAAAACAGAAAAAAAAAAAAAAAAAAATGGCATTATCCTAACTAATTACAAAGACAAGCACTTCCATTGCACTTTTATCTTGTCGGTTAATGTGAGCTGAAAGGCCACTTTGAATAGGCAATTTGTGATCCCTGGTTCTTTATTGTGTAACAAAGCACCAGCACCAGTTGGTTGAGCTGGTAGGCAAATGAACAAGTATTCAATCTGTATTTTCTAAAACATTATGTTTGTATGTCAGATTTCATCTTGATGTATTTCAGCAAAGCAGTCATGCCTACACTGATCTTACCACCCTTATTTTTCACGCCTGATTTATGATAATTAGGAGAGTGGTGTAAAGCTGATAACCCCAGTGTAATTACTGGTGTAAAGGTTGTAACCTCAGGGTAATGACTGGTGTAAATCTTGTATTGTTGTAACTCCAGGGTAATTACTAGTGTAAAGCTTGTAACCCCAGTGTTACTACAGCTGATATGTAAGGTTTATTAGAACCTGTTTCATAAAAAAGTAAACAAAAATCTATACATTTCAAATGACTAAGTCACTTTGCTTCCACTAGAAGTTAACTTGTGCCCAGAATTTAATGATCTCCATTTTGTTGTAAATTTAATGAAAATTTTCTGGACTCTTCAAGAACCACATATGTGCGGGGTTCAAGGTATAAATCCCAGATTCATTTTATAACTGAACAATTTCAATTTGTGAGCCAAGGCACATACCTGTTGTACCAGTCACTTCCATCCCACCTGTATGCCATTCCCACTGAGGTACAGGGTTTCAGGCTGAACCTTCTGCTGGAATAAACAAGACCACACAAGTTTTTGGTTGAAGTGAAAAAAAAGTCTAGTTTTCCATACAGGGGAGCTCTGCTACACCCAGTTCTGGTCACCACAAACTATTTCTTGAGTTCAAACTGCAAGCAGTCTTCGCAAGTTTCACAAGTGGTAAATTCAAATTATAGTCAATAAAAATTATTTTTGCCTCCGGTTTCTTGAATGAAGTGAACTCCACTGCATACAGGTCAGTAACATTAATGTCAGTGTTAATGGGGTCTTTGTGGATTGCATGGTAAAAAGGAGGTAAAGTATCACCAAATGCCCAGAGCTATCAAAGTCCAAAAATGTCGGTTTCAGGGGACAAAGCCGCCTAACACCCAACAAGAGACGTGGGCCCTTGACTCCGCCAGGGGGGCCTAATACAGCCCCCTGACCCCCGGCCTTGCTACTTTTCATTTTTTCCTGGTTTCATCCATGTAAGAATCAGTGGTGGACATTGGTCAGACAGATCAGTGGTCAGAATCAAGAGAAGACATAAGTAGTAGTTATCAGTGGTAAACCAGTGGTAGACATCGGTGGCTGGGTCAGAAATGCAGCGGAACACCTCACATATATAGGTGGCTGCATTATTTGGCAGCTGACATAAAGACGTTCTTTCTGTGAAAAATAAAGTTCACATCCCATCTTGGAAAGGAAGGGGGAGTAGGCTGCAAGTGAAGGGGTGGTTGCCGACCCCTACCCTGAATGAGCGTGTCCCAGAGGGAGTCGGAACGGTACACTCACTTCTCTGTAGGCACGATGGAATATATTGGGATGGATGCCCTGAATTCTTTTAAAAGAGAACAAAAAAGAAAGAGAGAGCCTGAAATGTGAAGACATTTTAGGCAGGAGGCAGATTTTTGCATGAAGAGAGAGAATGCACATTAATTTTTTCAGAAAATCAGTCTGCCAAGGGAGAGGGAGTCTGCTGGGAGTTTTTCTTTTTGTGGATCAGATTCACTACGTTGGCTGTATTTCATGGCACTCTAGATCCTGCAGAAAATGGCAAATTGCCAGAGGATGCATTGTTTACAACTTTCATCATGACTGGCATCAAATGTCTGTACGAATGGGGAAATAATATTACATGTAGATAACGCTGTAACTTGTTAGTATGTTCACAGATTTATTACCGATGGCATTTAAGCATCTTTGATAGTGGGAGAAATAGGTAGATTTGTACTTTGATTTATTGTTGAAAATGTATTGTGAATAGTATCAAAGCCTCAATAATTGTGGAAAGCCTCAATAATTGTGGAAAAAAAATACTACAACATGCGGATGTAAATACGTGAAACATTGTGCAAGAGTGAATGAGAAGCAACAAACATGCTCTCCAAACCAAAGAAAACGATATTTTTTATAAGAAAC
Source organism: Conus betulinus (assembly GCA_016801955.1). Lineage (NCBI taxonomy): Eukaryota > Metazoa > Mollusca > Gastropoda > Neogastropoda > Conidae > Conus > Conus betulinus. The sequence continues at coordinate 64,023 of JADBJO010001788.1, read as the reverse complement.
TGAATTGTTTATTGGTAGTATTTTAACAGCTGTACAATTTTTACAAGGGCTGTCTTTACAATACAGGACAGCGGTGATCAGTCTTGTGGACAGGAAGGAAGGCTGCATACACTGGAGGTGGGCTCGTGTGTCACAGTACCCCTCGCGGTGCCACCTTTTCCCTTTCCCCTGGAGGATGTCTGTACCTGGACATTTTACTCCTTCATGACAGTCGTCGGTCAGAGTTCCATGATGTGTGCTTTGACCAGTTGGAGATACCCACAGTCCTCTGTCCTGAATCACGCGCAACAGGTTAGAGATATTGCAGCCAGCCTGCCCAGTCTGTCATGTTCTGTCCACCTCCCAGCTCTGCTTCTGGGATGTCCACATGTAGGATGGTCTGAACGGAGTCACGATGAGACACAGGCTTGCACCAGACACATTGTTGTTGCTTGGTTTTGAAATCTGTAGATTGTAAAGCTTGATTGTGGCCGTCCTGCTGAGACGGAAAGCCAGAACTTGTGTCCCTCATTGATTGGCTGTTTATAGAAAGAGACGCTGTGAATTGTAATGCCAGAAAGTAAGGGCTTCCACCATGTGGAACAAAACATGATGTGACAGTAGAACCTGTCTGGAATGGCACATCTTACAGAATCAGGTGTCAACCGGATCATCATCTCTTTATTTGGACACACATTTATTGTAATAAAAATGAAAAGACAAAAAGAAAATGATGCAGAAAAGAAGTGTTTAGCACACACATGAAATGGTTTTTGAAAAAATGAAGAAGAGAGAACAACAGTTAGGAGTTGGGGCATTTGTTCAGGGGGTGGTACTGTACAAGTGATGTTCAGATCTCTGTTGAGAGTTGACAGTGTGTCAGACATTGGGGGACCACCAATCAGGCAGGCAGGGAGGGAGGGCAGGGACCTGACACAGGCCAACAACACCTGACACAGGCTGCTGACACAGGCTGCTGCTGATTATTGCTTCCTATCTCAGTGACTCCATGCTGAGTGTGTGTGTTAACAGCAGGCACATGCAGGCGTGCATGGTCTTGCAAGTCATAGTGTGCTTTATGTAGGAATGTGATGGTGTGTTTGTGCATATATATATATATATATATATATATATATAGAGATTTTTGGCCCTTGAAAAATGGCCACTGGGCGCTATTCTAACCAAGTATTACATGACTCCCAACCCGGTATTTACAAACATTCTCAGATATTTAAACTTCAAGAATTCATAGAAATGTACATATTCTTTTGGCCAGTGTGTTCGTCTTGTCTAAGAATGGAGAAATTCGGCACTTGATTAAACTTGATGAGCTTACAAAGAGAACAGTGACAGATGAATGGTGATATGGAACACAGCAAACGATTTTAAGCCCTTGATCTACCAAAGATGTGACTCTTAGCTCTGGTTAAATAAGAAATGAAATAGGATGTGCAGAGAAAATTTAGAGATGGGAGTTTTAACAAGCAGTAGTATTTGTAAAAACAGCCAAACTGTACAATGAAACATACACGCGGGCACTCACACACTTTGAATACACACACACTTACAACACACACACACACACACACACACACACACACACACACACACACACACACACACACACACACACAATGATTGTGTGCACACTCACACAAATAATTGTGTATGTATGTGAATGCATAATTACTTGTGTAAATTGCAGTTCATCAAGTTTCATCAGTGCCTTCTTCATTTTATTTCTGGTAGCATTTACTAATCATTCATCAGTATTATCTTGTGTGTTGTGAAAAGAGATGTCCATTTTAATGAAATCTTATATAATACTGTCTTTTTTTTTTTTTTTGTCATTGTTGGTCAGTTCTTAAAAAGAACAAAAATGCAGTTCACATCATTGTCTATGTAAATGTACAGGTAGACCTGTATACCTGCTAGTATTTTGAGTGTGTGTATGTGTGTGTGCAGTATATGTTCCATAGTTACAACTATTGTTCTTGTCATAGTTACAACCTGAAAGTAAGCTTTCAGCTGCATAGAAGACAGGTGTGTCAACTGGTTGTACTTGTCATTGATGCCTGAGCCTGAAGTAAGCTTTCAGCTGCATAGAAGACAGGTGATAATACAGATGCACAACATGACCAGTGTTTTTGGACAGTCCATTCCCAGTGGCTGTCTGTCCACCTGTCAGTGTGTGGCAGTAGATCATCAAGACATTCATACATTATTGTGAGGTGTTCATGTGTAATCATTTGACATTTATACTGCAGAATTGGCCATTCATACATATCGTAAGATGTTCAGTTATTATCATAAGACATTCATACATCATCATAAGGTATTCATATATTATCATAAGACGTTCATACAGCACGACAGGCCATTCATACATTTTTTTTTTTTTTTAAGAGAGTACTTATATTCCGCCTATCCCTAGCCAGAGACCAAACTAAGCGCTGTACGACCTACATTCTCATTTATACAGTGGAATGCCTACCTGGGTAGAGCCAGTTGAAAAGCTGCCCACTGGCGCTTCATTCAGTTGTTTCCTGTGTCATTCAGTCAATATCGTTCATTCATTCAGTTTAACGACTCTTTCATTCTTTCAATTTTTCATGCAGAGTGCATGCTGTGCATATGTAACGTTTCCTCCATACCAACGGCCAAACTGGCCTCCTCTTCCGAATGTTGGTGATGGGATTTTACGTGTGTGCAAGATGTTATGCGTGCATTCACACATGGAATCTCCCTGTACTGAAACGGTCTGGTGGAGATTAAAACCCGCAACCCCAGGATCACCAACATCATGAGTTAGGCGCTATATACCCACCGAGCTATTCCGGCCTCCAACATTGTAAGGAATTTATGTACTATCATAGAACATTCATACATCATGGTAAGGTATTCATATATTATCTTAAGACATTCATACAGCACAATGGGCCATTTATACATTATCATAAGGTGTTCATATGCTATCATCTGATTCATATGTCATCGTAAGGTATTCATATATTATCATAAGACATTCACACATCATCGAAAGTATTCATTTATTATGATAAGACATTCATACATCATCATAAGGCATTCATTTATTATTATAAGACATTCATTCATTATCATAAGTATATACTATCATCAGATTCAGTTTTTTAGGTGTAGATTTTGATAAAATTGTGATGCACTTTAAAGTCGGTGTGTGTGTAAGTTTGTGTGTTTTGGTGCCATTTGAATTAAAGAAAAAAAAAAAAGAGACGAGAAAAGATGTGTGTACTGGATTTTGTCATTGTTGGCTTGGGCATTGTCAGTGTGGGGCTTACCAGTCAGTTGAAGTGTTGAAGTGTTGTCATTAGATCTTTTGAAGTATGCCATTATTGAAAGAAGCATCACCATCCTCACTTACCCAAAAAAGTTGTATGGAATTTTTTTTTCATTAAAAGTAATTTGCCTCTCCCGATTCCTACGTTTCAGGAATCTTCCATTTTTTTGTTCGGTTTGGTTTTGTCGGAAGTACATGACATGTGTCTTGAAAAGAAAATCTGAAGAGCATCGATTGTGTGTGAATACCAGAGTGGAACTACAGTGTTTTGATATCAATAACTGATTATTTATGGTATTTGGCAGTTGTGTCTTTGGTAAGCTTAAGGCAGCGAAGAAGACCGGTGCAGTGTCAACAGCTCGGGTGATGGCAGGCAAGTGATCTTCATCAGGACCAGCTCCCACATCTGTGTGGCAGTGTGACAGACAGAGGCTGGGAAGTTGCTTGCTCATTTCCTGTCAGAGGCAAGTAGTAGTGAGATTTGTCAGCCCCTGTCACCCCCAGCCCATAGTTGTTTTTAGCGTGCTGTCGATTCTGATGGAAAGACTTGGAACCATACAGTCAAGTCTGATATCACGTGGAGAGTAGCTGCAATTTCCTGGCCAACATGGCCTGTGTCTGTGTCTGCTGGGGCCTGGTCAGTGTCAGGGCGTTATTTCATACGTTGCCCCTGTCGTAGTGGCTCAGACTAGTCCACAGCCAGTGTGGGGAGAGACTTTCACTCTGTAGTTGATTGCCACTTTCACTCTGTAGTTGATTGCTATAGACATGACAGTGTGGGGAGACGTGTCATCTTCCCTCTATGGTTGATTGCTATAGACATGATAGTGTGGGGAGACGTGTCTCCTTCCCTCTAGTTGATTGCTATAGACATGACAGTGTGGGGAGACGTGTCACCTTCCCTCTATGGTGATTGCTATGGACATGACAGTGTGGGGAGATGTGTCACTTTCCCTCTATGGCTGATTGCTATGGACATGACATGGACATGACCGTGTGGGGAGACGTGTGTGGGGAGACGTGTCACTTTCCCTCTATGGCTGATTGCTATGGACATGACAGTGTGGGGAGACGTGTCACTCTCCCTCTATGGACAGTGTGGGGCTACGTGTTGCTATGGATTGCATGGACATGACAGTGTGGGGAGACGTGTCACCTTCCCTCTATGGCTGATTGCTACAGTGTGGGAGAGACGTGTCACCTTCCCTCTATGGCTGATTCCCTCTATGGCTGATTGCTATGGACAGTGTGACATGTGTGGGGAGACGACAGTGTCACCTTCCCTCTATGGTTGATTGCTATGGACATGACAGTGTGGGGAGACGTGTCACCTTCCCTCTATGGCTGATTGCTATGGACATGACAGTGTGGGGAGACGTGTCACCTTCCCTCTATGGTTGATTGCTGCTGGACATGACAGTGTGGGGACGTGTCACCTTCCCTGTGGCTGATTGCTATGGACATGACAGTGTGGGACCTTCACCTTCCCTCTATGGTTGATTGCTATGGACATGACAGTGTGGGGAGACGTGTCACCTTCCCTCTATGGCTGATTGCTATAGACATGACAGTGTGGGGAGAGGTTTCATCGTTCCTGTATGGTTGATTCATCGACTGCTGCAGACTTGATCGTTTGGGGAGACGCATCACCTTCTGCCTGGAGTGGGGGCTATAGACATGAGACGTGGGGGATACCTGTCGGCTTCCTTTTTGAATGGTCGACTGCTGTAGGCATGACAGTGTGGGGGTACCTGTCAGCTTCCTTTTTTGATTGGTTGACAGCTGTAGACCTCATGGTGTGGGGAGATGCGTCACTTTATGGTGGTGTGGCCGCTGTGGACATGCACTTAAACCAGCATTTCATTACCGTTTGACTCCTTCACATTTCAAGTTGACATCTTCCGGCTGCCGTGGAAGCATAATTTTCCTGGATCCATCAAATGAACTGGATACGTGTCCCCCTCCCTACTATTGTGAAGTGTACTTTTTAAGAGCTATTGAGTAATCACCAGTCCGCCGGCAGTTGGCCATCAGTATCTCAGATGTTCTGTTTGGTTGTGGTTCAGACTCTCCAAGACAAACTTTAAACTGCTTTCTTTGAAATGCCCGTCACCCCAGGGCCGATGTGTGTGACTTGAAGGGTCACTTCAAGGCACAGCAGAATGTTGCCTCAAACTACGGGTATGTTCAGAGAGTGGAGAGTGTGTCATCCTTATAAAAGACATGAGTGTCTAGGCACAGGGGAAGTGGCAACTGACCAAGGTTTGTCAAGGGCAATGCCATGTCTGTCACTTTGAAAGGAAGGCACAGAAATGGGTGTGGTAGGGACGGGGAGGTGGGTGGGATAGGGGGGTGGGGCAGGAAGGGGAAGCTGGTAGGATGGTGCTGATCAGTGTGTGGATTACCTCAGGCACATTGGCAACAAATGCAACGCAAGCCAGTAACAGTACTCCAGCCAGAAGTTTGGTCTATAGACAACCGTGAATCCTCTCTAAGACAGTCCCATTGATTCTTTGATGCTGCTGCTGCATTGCAAAGATGGCTTCCATGATGTGTAATGTGTATTTTAGATACACCTATGCTGGGATAGAAGGACATTAAACCTTGGTCCTAGTGTCTTGTTGTCAGAGTCCATTACATTTGATTATTACAACATGAGTGTTCGTAAGGTCTAGTAACTATAGATCGATGTCCATGTTCTGTCCAATTGGATGGCGAGTGTTAGTTGTTACAGCATTCACTGGTCCTGCTCAAGGTCATGGTTTTAGCATCAATGGTTGTTGTGTGTTGTGTTGCAGTTGTTATTTCTACAGCAATTTAATCACAGCTTACATCAATTGCTATTGAAATTTTAACCTGTTTAATCATCACGTTTCTCTTTCCAGCATTTTGTCTGCTGATAATGAACTGTTTTGTTCACTATGAAATTATGTTTTAAAATTCAGTGTTCACAACAAAGTTGTCCCAGATGTTTGCTATGAAGTGACATTGAACACATAGCATGTGTTGAATTTTGTACTTATCACCTTAGTATTATAGTATGTATGTGCAGTCTCTGAAACAATCATTGCAAAACTTAAAACATACGTACGAGATTTGAGTGTTCTTCTTGTGATAAATAAATCGTTTAAAATGTACTTAGTGGTTGTCTGATTGTGTGCACGTGAGCATGTTTTGTGTATGTGAAGCATGGAGATAATGTAAGATTATTTTGTCGATGTTAAAAAGATTTCGAAATGGACAGACTTTTGTATGTGTGTGTGAAGGGTGGAGATAATAAGAAAACTTGGTCTGTATGTAAATAAGATAATGTTGTCTGTGTTAAAAAATTCCAAGATAGACCGCTGTTGTATGTGTGACTGAAACAGTGTAGAGACAGTGCAAGATTATGTAGTGTATGTCTTGGAAATATAATGAGCAGACATCAAGCTTGTGTAAAGAAAGTCAGCAGGGTGCAGACACGCTCACACACTCACAGATCTGTAGCATCAAGGAAAGGCATATGCACAGAGTTCACAAAATTCTTACATTTATTAATCAATGGTTTCATAACCATGCCATACTAGAAGCATTTATATGCACAAATGTCCAAGTTAAAATCATAAACTTTTCATCTATAATTTACTTCTGAATGTACAAAGATATTAAGCTAAAATGTCCCGCCCCTAAGTCAATATTGAACACTGCCTTGGGAAAGAGGGACAGAGACATGGTGAGAAAATGAAATGTTTGGAAAGATAGTAATTTCTTTTTGAACAAGATGCCAAAATGATATCTCTAAGTTGATTTTTTTTAGTTTGAAAATAAAATGAAACAAAAACTTTGAACAAGCTTTGTTAGATTTTTTTTTTCACTGTTTAATTTTCAAAATAGTGAAAAAAAAAAAAAAAAAAAAAAAACCCAACTGTATACCAAAGCGTAAACTTGCACCAAAGACAGCGGATGAAAAAGAAGTGGATCCATGTATAGGCAGAGCTATTTACTGACCATGAGTAAATGGTAACCACTAGATTATATCAATAAAGTTACTTTTTACCAGCCCACAACCATGTTTATCAATTTCATCAATTTAAAATATATTCATATCATAAACATCAGTGAGTTACTTACTCAGAAACTTGGGAATGCTAGAATATCACAGTCGTGGACGGACCCCAATGAAGTCATAAACAACTTTCTTTGTAAAATTTCTTTTTCTGCATCAGCATCATTCACTGTCACACACTTGAACATATCTCTGATCCATTCTCCAATTTGGTGTTTACCCAAATTGGAACCACAATTCCACATTTAATCCAAGAGAAAAACTCCTGACAAACATGATGGGGAAAAATACTGACAGGAAGAGAGACCACTGACAGAAACTGACAGGGAAGGAAAAAATGACTACAGAGAGAATATTGACAGACAACTGGGGAGAGAGAGTAAATAGTGGCTGAGGGACAGGATCAGACAAATAAAGTAGACATTACACAGAGAATGAATTAAGGGGAAAAAATGGCATTCCGAGACAGAAAATATTGACTTGGAGACCCAAAAATACAATATAGAAATGATTTACAGCTTTGTATATATCATATGTCCTTATTTCACTTATTTTCTTACTCTTTATCACATTACTACAAGAAACTGTCTCATAAAAAAAAAAAAAAATCGAAAAAAACCACCACTGAAAACAGTATGCATGTCTAGGTTGGGGTGTGTAAATGATCCACTGTACACTGGTAACACCTTCCCTTTTCTGAAATTTGGACTGATCGTACTCTCACAAAGACAAAATAGAATTTAGTACTTGCTACTACATATTTTCAAAAACAGTTGAGAACATATTTGGAAATGGAATGTCATGATAAAAGTTGAACGACAGTGTCCAGAATGAAAGGCTGAATGTTTGCTTGTGTAAAACAGAAAAGTGGGTCAGATTTTCTACAACGATAGATCTGTTTGAATGGTACCAAGCTGTTTCTTATTGCTACTGGACTATTTGCATGTTTGCTGTAGTGTGGTATTGGTTACTTTTACCTGACTGGTGTTACTGGATCCTACTGGTTGACTTGTATGCCAGTTGCTTGCTAGTCTGGTGTTGGTCTTTTTAAAAATGAATTCACAAAGAAAAAAAAAAACAATACTGATATCATCTGAGGAGAGAAGCATTCACCATATCATGTCACACGTTAGGGAACAACACAAACAATCCTTCCCATCACAAAGATAAAACCAAACACAAACAGGTTCCTCTGATTAAAACTACTAACTGCTGACACACACTATCTTCCTGAAAAAAAAAGGTCAGCTAACTGGTTTTTTTGTGCACACCTCAGTACAAGGACTCTGCCATGGTGATGAACAACACCTGATATCACAATCAGCAGTCAAGAGAAGAGGGAAGGTTGTGGGGGTAGGGGAGGGGAGTAAGGGGCAGGAAGGGAAGAGTTACTCGCCAATTTTATTCTCTTTCAGACGCTTGAAACGGGACTGGTCTTTCGTATATTTGTTCTTTGGGTACAAACATACAAACTGACACATATATGTTTTGTGCACGTGTGTCTCTCTCTCGCAGCAGGTGTGTGCGTGCGCACATGCTCATGTGGTGGTGCACGCTTGTTGTACAAGCATAAACATGTACTATGGACAGCCAAATTTCTTTGCCAGCTTTTCTTCTCTCTCACCAGTTTCTTCCACCTCCATCTGGCAGTTCCTTCCTCTCCTCTCCATTTGTGCACACTGATGGAAAACAAGGACTGAATGGTGCGTGTCAAGAAACCCACTTCCTGATAGCGCACCACCCCCCCCCCCCCACCCCCCCCCCCAAAATGATCAGCACAACAAACAGAACTCTCGGTGGCATTCCTACACCAAAGCAAAACAACGCAAATTCTTATTTTTCAATACTTCAGTACATGATTCATGTGGATAAAGCTAAAAGAGACCCCTTCCCAACAAAATCATGTTCAAGTTGCAATAACTCATGTTAAAAAGAAAGGGAAAAAAGTACTGACCAATCATTTTTCCAGGAAGAAAAACTAATAATTCACTGTGGACCTTTCATTAACACAAATGTAATATGAAAAAAGGTTAAAAATCATACTGATCTCAAACCAACTGAGTTCACACCATTACACATGAAATTCCATACTCGGTAACCGATTTGGGGAATTAGCACAATTGCGTCGAAGACAATTATCGCTCTCAGTTAAATAAGACTGACCATCTCAAGACTTGTGAAGATAAAAGTTTCATATATCCATGGTGTGCTATTTCAGATAATACCAATACAAACTATATTCCTTTGTTGTTGTGTTGTTGAACAAATTCAAACACACATTCACAGGAAACAAAACTGAAGAATGCAAGTTGTCATCCAATGATGTCTTCAACACCAAGTGATTGGACATGCACCCCACCCCTCAGCTTCCTGGGGCCAAAGTTCAGAGGTCAAGAGGGGTCACAATTCTCACAATGCAGCAGACTAGCCAGCCAAAATGAAGCTTACAGAAACCATGGGAATGCACTGGGCGTGACCTGCTATCCCTTCACACCCTTATTTGGTCTCTGTTGATATCGGTTAAAAAGCAGAAGTAGGTTTTAATGTAGGATTTTTTTTTTTTTTTTTAATGAAAAAAGACATGTTTTTTGTGTGCAGTTTTCACAACCTGGTAAAAACACTGTTTGAAAGTGAAATGTAATCTGGGATATTTCACAGCTATCCAGGCACTTTTTTGTTTTTTGTTTTTTCTTTTAAATTTTTGTGTGCATGTTCACAAACTATGTGTTATCATCTGATTAAAACACAATATGTCATCACAAATTTAAACACAATGAGAGGTCAACAGATTTTGAAGTGTTACAATGGTACTCCTACAAAATATTTCTGCAATTTGATGTAGAAAAGAACAAGAAGAAAAAAAAAAATCAAGTATTTTCCAGTGTGTATCAAGTAACAGTCTCATGACATTTTAAAAGAATGGGGAATACATAGAGAGAGCCTGATATTCTATCTTTAAGTTGCATAGATGTCTAAAAAGAAATATCCCCTAGAATCAATAAAAAAAAAAAAAAAAAAACCTTTCAAATAGTCGGCCAAACACAGCTAATTGTTTTAACCATACCATGCACTCATACACACATGCACACACACACACACATGTATACACACACATACAAGCATCACATTTACAACACCTGCAACATTTTGCACAGAGAGTGCCCTTGATCCAGCAACATATTTCATCATCATCACTGTCTCAAAAAAAAAAAAAAATAAATAAATAAATTTAAAAAAAAAAAAAGCCAGAAAGAGGTGAACAGCAGAAGCATTCAGATCAGAATCTATCGGTGTAGTGAGCCAGGAAGTCACCCTCCAGTGGTTGCTGTTGTCGTAGAGATGAGCTGATGGTATGCAGTTCTGCTGAGCCATTGTCCAGTGCCACCAGCTGATGGACACACAGAGACCAAGCAGTCAATGTCATGTAACGGTATGCCTTTTAACAATGAAAACAACAAACAAACAAACAAGAACAGCCCAGTATGACTTCCTTATTGTGAATAGGAGGTGTGTGCAGTTAACAACAACAGCAAAAAAAGGATGGGAATATGGAAATTGCCGATATTTTCCTTCTTTTTTTTTCAAACTTGGAAAAAAAGAAAACTACCAAAAAACCCCCCCCAGTATTCATTCAAGTGTGGAGGAAACAAAAAGACAAAATCATAAACCATATGGCGCTATGCTTGTAGCTCGAGTCCTTTAATTAAGAAGTACAGCATGCAGTTGTTCCAAAGCCCTCCAACCCAAGGCACAGTGTGTGATTATACTGAAGTTCTTTGCAGAGAGTGTGTGTGTGAATGTGCTTAAGTTCCTGGGAGAGATATGTGTGTGACTGTACTGAAGTCTATCTGAGAGAGGTACAGAATTGGGGTCTGTGATTCTAGAGTGGTTTGTTTGTACAGGGCATGTTGGGCGTCTGTGTAAACTAAAGAAAAAAAAAACTGATGTGTGCATGATGAGTGAATGAAGTCAGTGTGACTTTGATAGAATTATTTTGCACAATACTGGGGAAAAAAGAGAGTTTTTTTTTAATGATACATTAGCCAAAGAAAAAAAAAAGAGGAAATATTACAACCCCCTCGCAGCAAAAGAAGTGAGGCACTGATAGAAAGGGAAGAAAGAATTATTTCTTTTTTTTTTACCAGGGGAGGAATTCAAAATTCGTGTTCTGGCCTGCCTTTAGAAAAGGAGTCCAGTGTGTGTGGCTGTGTGCAGCAGGAGGCATGGCTGTTTTTGCAGACAGGTGAGTGTGTATGTGGCCACCGTCATGTCACTTAAACTTTGTGCTATTTGTTTGGGCTTTTTTTTCACAAGAAGTACCTAAATTTAAAAAATCTAACTTTTATTTGTTTTTGGTGCTCTAAAAACATGTTTGGTAGTTGCAGAAGTTCTTCACATAAAAAACATTTGTTAGTTAGGAGTTTAAAACAGCTCCTTTATCTAACAGGATACACAACAAATAACGCTACCCTTTGTAAATAATAGAGAAAAAGACATTCACCTGCTCTCAGAGACTCGTTACCATATCCACACTATATGCATCCGCACATAATATATGTACTTCCATACTCGCACACACACACAGTGAAGCTATACTTACACCTATCCTGCACGCCTACAAATCACCCCCACACATGTTCTAACCCCCTCCCTTCCACCCGCCCTCTCCCTCCTGTGCCCATGTCATGTCAATGGACTACTGACCAGGTGGGTGGGCAGACTCTTGTTTCCTCCAATCAATGCCGGGTCGCTGCCCAACGCCATGGCCGTCACCCTGCCACAACATCATCATCACCCTCAACATTAACATCCTTACTGCTTTCATCACCATCATCATGGCTGTCACCCTGCCACAGTACAACATCATCATCACCCTCAACATCTACATGCTTATTGCTTTCATCACCATCATCATGGCCGTCACCCTGTCACAGTACAACGTCATCATCACCCTCAACATCTACATGCTTATTGCTTTCATCACCATTATCATGGCCGTCACCCTGCCACAGTACAACATCATCATCATCCTCAACATCTACATGCTTATTTCTTTCATCAACATCTACATGCTTATAGCTTTCATCACCATCATCATGGCCGTCACCCTGCCACAGTACATCATCATCATCACCCTCAACATCTACATGCTTATTGCTTTCATCACCATTATCCTGGCCGTCACCCTGCCACATCATCATCATCACCCTCAACATCTACATGCTTATTCCTTTCATCAACATCTACATGCTTATTCCTTTTATCACCATCGTCCTTCTTACTGTTACAACCATCACTTATTGTCATTACCATGACGCTGTCACTGTCCACAGCTGGCAGTCACTAGCGCCATGGGTTTCCTTCACCCCTTTCTGCAAGTCACATCTTCCCTACTCTCACCGACATCCTCCTCACAAAGTTAACCCAGATCACAGACACAGCCACACCTCAGTTCATGCTGTCAATGTCCCAGTGCCAGCAGTCCCCTGAGGAGTTGTCAGTTTCAGGTGGTGAAGAGGGGACAGCACTGCTGCTCAGGTGTGTCCAGTGGTGCCTCGTCTCACTCCACGTCCATGGGGCACTTCCCCACCAGGCTGACCCTTGATGGCCAGGAGTGCTTGGCCATAACGCTAACACTGGTCGCTCTTCTTCTTCTTTCCTTGGGGATTTTTCTTTTTATTCTCATAATTTTCATTTCACATGGTAATGGAGAAGAACAGGAATTTCCATCTTTCATGGGTCTTGGCATGAGAAGCAAATGGGACAAATTATCAAATACTGATTCATCTAAAACAGCCAACTGAAACGCGCTAATTTAGCGTGACTCTAGTCAGACATTGTAATAATGCCCAGACCCTAACCAGGCTTACTATTATAGCCAGACACAGTAGCTGCGGTAAATGTAGCCTGACTACAATCCAGCACAGCCATTTCTTCCAGCCCTAGGCAACTAAAGGCATACATACTAATAATATGCACCCCTCTTCGCCGCCCCCCCCCCCCCCCCCCCCCCCCCCATCCCTCGCTGGGGCAGCCTACCAGTGAAGATCCCTGTCAGCACAGGGCAACCCCTCACCTGCCAGAGGAGATGGGGTCTGACTTGATGGGCAGGAGGCCCGTCTCCACCAGGTCAAAGGTGTACAGCGTGGAGTTCTCCGCCAACAACACAAAGAACACCGCTGGCCGACTGCGTGACCACTGGATAGTCTGGATTGCCTGCCCCTCGCTGAACATGGGCCACGAAGACAGGGGGTGCTCTGAAAGGTCGGTCAAAGGTCATGGTTCAGAGCTTGACTTGGTGATTAACTCCCTTGATTAACACCCCATCCCACCCTTCCTTCTTCCTCAGCCTATTCTTCATCAGTTCATACTGCCACTCGCACACTACTCTTTTCATAGTCACCACTAAGTCAACAGGGTTTTTTTTTTTCCCAGAAAAGTAGGCTGAAAGAAAGAGTTGATGAACTTAATGACAATGAGACCGAATTCCACAGGCTGCTGATGATGGACAGACCGCATTGGACCCAATACAAACAGAGCTACAATCACAGCTTATCACATCCAACCTGAAGCCAGTCATGACCAATTGCACTCAATAGCGTAATACCACAGATGAAAATGAGACAGGTTTTGTGTGGTTTACTCTAGAACAAGAGAGTGTGAGAGCAGGTTCGTATAGGTGGGAAAGGATGGACACTGACTTGTAGCCACCACTGTGGTATATGTGAAGAGTTAACAAGGGAGACTATGCCTCATGTGACACTATTTCTGTATGGGAAATGGAGTCACAACCCACTGTTAACACCGAGGGGAAAATCCCCCTGTACCGAAACGGCCTGGCGGATATTCGAACCCGCAACTCCAGGATCATCACCAAGATTACAAGTCCGGTGCTCTACCATTGGGCTATTCCAGCCCCCTGATATGACACTGAGGGAGTGGCTTTATTTCCCATTTACTATCGTTAGCAGCCTGGTGTTTAATGTGTTTACATTTCCAACAGATAAACATCAGGCTGAACCACAAACGTAAGAGTTACAAAAAAAAAAATTAACTTAAAAAAATTAAAAAAAGAAAAAAACTACTCTGATGTTTGCTGCCCGTATGACTACTAATCAATACAGAGTTCACAGAGTGAGAACACTTGTGAATGACACAATTATTTTTTGACAACTGGTTGTTGAGTTGTTCACGTTGCAACTGAATTTATTGCTACACTTTGATTTCCCAAGATGAACTCTGAAGACTTGAAAATTTTCCCTCTTCAAGAAGTTGCACGCAATGTTACAAAATCAGTTCTGAAAATTGCATTACTCAACTTATTTCTAGCGATATTTTGTTCTTGACTTTAACAACTGGGCATGACAAGTTGAAAAGCAGAGGACATAAACTGACAATGCAGTCTGAGTCGAATTAAGTTTGTAGTTCTTGCTTCTTGTGTCACTCGTATCTTCATCCATTTTCTCAGTGTCATAGTTTGAATGGAGAGAGAGAGAGAGAGAGAGAGAGAGAGAGAGAGAGAAGAGAGAGAGAAGAAAAGAAGGAGAAAGAAAAACACTGCTGAATAACATAAACACACAAGCCCATACCCCTTCCTTCGAAGATATCATACAAACACACACACACACACACACACAGAAAACAAGCCAGCCCATCATCTTTCACCTTCCCCCTTACTAAACTTTGTTCAGTTCATCCCTCTCTCTGCTTGAGAACATAAGTACTCACTTTGAGATGTGTGGTACAGATGCACCGACCCATCTTCACAGCCAGCCTGTCAACACACGCAGAGACTCACAGTCATCAGATCTACAGAAAGCAAATGTGGCAGCACTTCAGGCTGCTCAAAGCTCAGCTACTGTAGAAAGCCACCTGAGGCTGATCAACCCACCAACCCAAAATGTCCTCTTTGTTTAACACAAGAGCCACAACGGACAAGTACACGAGAGTAGTGCAGCTGCTCTCTATGTGCTGCTGGGTTTAAGAATGAAAGAAGAAATCCTGGATGTAGCTGTGAATACGATCTCGGTGGTGCACCACTGTCAGGCATTGTATTTGCAGAGGAGTCAACCACGTACTCATGTACAATGCAAAATACACTCATTTACTACACAGCACACATATTCATATACCAGAGAGTACAGTAACTCATATACCATGAAGTAAACACACATTCACACACTAGTTAACATACATGCTCTTACACACTCTTTACAACACACATTTCATACACTAAAGAACACACTCATTTATACGCTGAGGAACACACCCATACATGCACAAAAAGGCACACACACATACACTAAGCAGCACCTGCATTTGTACAATTAGGAACACACTCACTCATACACTGTGGAGCACACACACACACACTCATGTACTATGAAGCACATGCACACTCATGTACTATGAAGCACATGCACTCATGTACTATGAAGCACATGCACACTCATGTACTATGAAGCACATGCACACTCATATACTATGAAGCACATGCACACTCATGTACTATGAAGCATATACACGCTCATATACTATGAAGCACATGCACACACATATATACTATGAAGCACATGCACACTCATATACTATGAAGCACACGCGCACACACACACACACACACATACTATGAAGCACACACACACTCATATACTATGAAGCACACTGCACACTCATATACTATGAAGCACACACACACTCATATACATGATGCACACACACACACACACATGATGATGAAACACACTCATATACTATGAAGCACACACTCACTAATATACCATGCAGCATCACAACTCATGATGATGATCCCACATTCATATACTGAGCACACAAATACATATACTGAAGATCACCAACCCGATATATCATTCACATCACATACTGAGCACACAAATACATATACTGAAGATCACCAACCCATTATTATCACATTCACATACTGAGCACACAAATACCTATACTGAAGATCACCAACCCCATATTCTAATGAGCCACACTCACACTCACTAAGGAGCACTCAACCTAATACACTACCCCAGCACACAAATGCTATATGTCAAACACACACATGGCTACACATATAAAGACACACACACACACACACACACATTCTATAAAAACCAAAGTTATATTCATAAATCATATCAAACAAAAGATGCACACACATACACATCACAAACAAAAGACCCCCCCCCCTCCCTTCAAAACATAAATACACACACATAATGCTGACAACACACACACACACACACACACACACACACACACACACACACACACCACCAGCACTCACCAGAAAATAGGGGTGGCCAAATGGTGAAAAGTCAATGCAGGTGATCTTCTTGGGAGAATCTATAGAATAGATAAAAAAAAAAAAAAAAAAAAAAGAAATGTAGAAAGATGCAAACCACTGAGCTTCATCATCATAACCTGGAGTAAGAACTATACACCACACATCACCAACTGGACATCATTCACTGGATTTCTCTGAGGCACACACACACACACACTCCAGTATGCACAGATAGATACACATACACACCTGCTTATACTAATACACATACACACACAAACTTGAGTGTGCATGCAAATACATATACACAGAACATCCTTATTGAAATACACAAGCAGATACAAATGTATGCACATGCTGAAACACACATCCACATACCTATGCTGCTCACACATATGCTCACATACACGGATACACATCTGTCTGTGCCTATATAGTTACCTGCATGTACACTTTCATGCACATTCACACATATGTGCATACCCATACAGTCACAATCTTATACTAAAACACACACACACACACACACACACACACACACACACACACACACACACACACAACACACACACACACACACACACACACACACACACACACACACACACACACACACACATCAACGCATGAATCCAAGCGGCCTGAACAGTGACAAAACAGCACAGGTCTCACCGATCTCTGGCTGGTAAAACCCGGGGGAACACACGGGAACGAAAGCGCACTCCATGGATGATCTGACCCTGAAAGTCAACACAGTCACTGAAGCACACTGAACACTGCCAGTGACCTGACCCTGAAAGTCATCACAATCATTGCAACACACTGAACACTGTCAGTGACAAACTTCACCACCTCTCACTGCAGGCGGTTCAAAGGGAGAAGTCTCCATGAACGAGCACAACCTCTCACTGCTGGCGGTTCAAAGAGAGAAGTCTCCATGAACGAGCACAACCTCTCACTGCTGGCGGTTCAAAGGGAGAAGTCTCCATGAAGGAGCACAACCTCTCACTGCAGGCGATTCAAAGAGAGAAGTCTCCATGAACAAGCACAGCCTCTCACTGCAGGCAGTTCAAAGGGAGAAGTCTCCATGAACAAACACCACTTCTCACTGCAGGCTGTTCAAAAAGGGAGAAGTCTCCATGAACAAGCAACCGGAGGCAGCTGTTCACTCAAAGAGGGAAAAAAGTCTTTGAGGTGGGGCGGGGGGACTAGGGTGAGTCTTGACTTGGAGAGGTTTTCGCCAAGTTTCACTCAATAATGAAGATGATCATAAAACCAATAAAGAAGGAAGAGAAACAGTTGGGGGAAAAAAGGAAAGAGCAGCAGAAATAGAAGAGAAGCATAAAGTGGGGCAAAAAAAAGGGAGAGAAGCAGATAAAGTGGGGCAAAAAAAGGGAGAGAAGCAGATGAAGTGGGGCAAAAAAAGGGAGAGAAGCAGATGAAGTGGGGCAAAAAAAGGGAGAGAAGCAGATGAAGTGGGGGCAAAAAAAGGGAGAGAAGCAGATGAAGTGGGGCAAAAAAAAAGGGAGAGAAGCAGATGAAGTGGGGGCAGAAAAAGCAGAGAGAAGCAGAGAAGCGGGGCAAAAAAAGGGAGAGAAGCAGATGAAGTGGGGCAAAACAAAAAAGGGAAAGAAGCAGAAGCAGGACTGAAAGGAAAACAAAAAAGACTAGTGCCACAGCGCATGGAACAAAAACAGGAGTGGAAGAAAAAAAGGTGGGGGGGGGGGGTGGGGATGGGGGGGGGGGGGTTGTTGTAGTAAGAGGAGTGAGGAAGGTTACAAGGAGAAGAGGAAATGAAAAGAAAGAGCAGAAATTAAAAAGAAGGGAAACAGAAGTACAAAGGGAAAAAAAAAAAAAAAAGAAGAAAAAAAGTGTGAAAGATGAGAAAGGCCAGTTTGGCCGTTGGTATGGATGACATGTTACACATAGCATGCACCCTGAGTGAGAGATGGAAAGAATGAAGGAAGTTAGGAAAATGAGTTATCGATATTGAACGATACTGACTGGATGACATGGGAAACGACTGAATGAAGTGCCAGCTGGCAGCTCTTCAGTCGGCACTACCCAGGTAGGCAGTAAATGAGTGTTGATTGTAAAGCGCTTAAGAGTTTGGTCTCTAGCCGAGAACAGGCGCTATGTAAGTATTCATTATTATTATTATTAAAGGAAGAAGATTTTAAGAAACAAGAGAGACAGAACAAAAAGAAAGAGGGAAAAAAAAGTAAACTATGGGAAAAAAGAAACAACAGGAATGGAAGATGAAAATGGAATAAAAGTGGAAAAGAGAGAAAAAGGCAGAGGAATTGGAAAAAAAAGATTGGGTAGTAGAAGGAAAAGGATGAGGGGAAGAAGAAAAGAGAAGTGGAAGAATAAACATGGAAGATATATATAAAAAAAAAAAGAAGACAGGAAGAGAAAAGAAGAATGGAGGAAGCTGAAAGAGTGAAAAAACAAAAGCAAGAATGGAAGAAGAAAGAGTGTGAAGGGAAAAAGTACTAGAGAAGAATAAAGAGAAAAAGAAAGTGAATGTCTCCAAAAGACAATGAGATATGCAGGAACCTTCTTTTTTCTTAAATACAAAAAGATATGCACACATACCACACACACAGAGACACATGCAGTTCAAAAGATAATTTCACATGCATGTATCAAACTTGATTTCTGATGTTCACACAAACACACACACAATCATGATTTAAAGTCCCATCAGAGAAATTTACTTGGGGGTGCAGGGTATAGTACTGTCAAAAAGAATGAATGAATGAACTGAAGAAGAAACACAAACACACACAACTTATCATGGAGCACACTGTTGTCATCTGTCTTCTTCATTACCATCTGAAGAATCAGACTGTCCTTTCCCAGGATCGAGTTCATCGCAGAGTTCACCAAGACTCGCTGCCTCTCTTCATTCCCTCAGATCCAGCAGGTTGTGTTCAGGTTCCAAGTCTCCTTCTTCAGGCCTTTTCAGCTGCTACCAGGGAAGTGCAGGCTGCAACAGTCATCTCAGCCAGCTCTGTCTCCAGTCCTCCTTGGCAGCTTCAGACCTGACCTTTTTCTTCAGCTCTTTGCGGAATCATTTTCTCCTTTCTGGGCTTTGTTGTCCACTGGGGGGTCAGACATCATACCTTCTCATCATTTTGTTCATCTCAGAATGCATTTCAAGATGAATATGGGGTTCACGTCCTTGGGCATCATAGGCTGACAGGATTTAATAGGTGGTTTCCAGTCTCTCGCATGCCACTTTGTCCCCTACATGAGAAGTCTAGAAAGTGATCAGCCTCATCTTGACTGTCCTGGACTTCCATCATCATGGTTGTCTTTGCTTACATCCTGTCTGAAGGGCACTCAGCGATCTCTAGTCTCAATCCACAGCAGACTGGGATTCTTCTTTCTTGTGGAAGGACCTGTACAAGTGTTACTTCTCTGTCTGCATTTCAAGTGCCTCTTGGCAGAAGTTCCTCCCCAAAGCCCTCACAGAGGACCTGTTTGGATGCAAGCACATGCGCCTGTGGCCTCATTTCTCCTCTCCATTTCTAAACTGAGAGGTCTTGATCACAGAAGGAGTCTCTCTTAAAAAAAAAAAAGAAAAAAAAAAAAGAATGTACTGCATGTCAACATCCTGGTTGCTTTGGATCTTTTTTGGCATGGTTAGTTTGTCACGGTCAGCACATATGACCCAACTGTGGCTACCTGCTCATTTCCAATTTCTGGCTTGGAACAGTGAGGCCAAGCAGATCACATGAATGGTCAGTTGCAAAGTGAGGTGACTGTCGGCAGAAAATGAACAGTGCTATGGTGTTTACCTTTTGTTCTGGAATGTTTTAACTGGAATGTAGCTGAACCTTCAGCTCAACGCTCAGTGTTCATTTTGACTTCAACGATATGCTCGGTTAACTCTCACCTCAGTTTGCAGACTTTGCCAGGCCCATGGTCTCTCTGGGTACCCAAGACTCACGTCTGTGGAATAACGATGGTCTGGCAACCCTTTCTAACAGCAAAATCCACAAGAATGATCGGAAGCCATGACACTGACCTTGCCCATCTGATTTCTTCTCCCACCACTGGCAATCAGATCACACTGTCCACTTACAGCCCTGAAGCTCTATTTCATCTGAAGAGTCAGGTCTTGGCTGCTCTGTATTGTGCAGGATAAATACAGGTGTTATGCCCCAGACAATGAGCTCTTGGATCTTTGTGTGATAAAGAATGTTTGCAGCACTGGCCATGGGTTGTTACCACAAATAAAACGGATGCAGAAGCACAACAGTACAGGCTCCCTCTTGTTTCTGGTGGGGCGGCCATAACTGATACAGAGAGGCTGGCTAAAGATAGTAGACAATTTTCAATAGGTTCTAGCGGCCATCTCTTTTGACAAGTCAAAACATACTCCGACAGGAAAAAAGAAGCAAAACAAAAGAGATAGTGCTGTACCAAGCATGAGCAGTAGTCTAAATTCCACACAAAGAAATCTGCTATGAAGATGAAGTGATCAACAGCTCACTCACACACACACACACACACACACACACAAGAAAACACGAACACAGTTTTTCTAAATGTTTCATCGGTGACCTCTGAAGTCATCCAAGAGCATGACAACAGGAACATAAGCAACCTACAAAACATTACAGAAAAACACACACTCCCCCGTCACGAGGCCTGTGATGTTGGTCCCTCTTGGGTTGTCGTATTATTTATTTATTTATTTTTGTTGTTGTTGTTGTCGTGTATCAATCCCTTAATGTAGCTTGTAGTGTGTTTTCACTTTATGTCGTTCTGCTCAGGTTAGATTTTTTTTCCCTCTCTCTCTCTCCCTCTCCTCTCCCTCTCTCATTCCACTGTCCATGCAATTAATCCTGCAGGTTCATGTGTGGCTGGTGCCTTTCTCTTGAACTTGCTGGTTCGATTGGCCTCTCACCTGTCTTTTTACCTGCCGCACGTGCAGCATTCCCCTTAGCTTGAGGTATTCTCACTCTGTGACGTATGGTGGCATGTTTGCTGCCAACGGTTAGGAAGGTTTTCTCTTCACTTTACGAAAGATGTCCCTGGGAGCACCCGCTCCAGTTCTGGTTCTTGACCATATCGCCGAAGGTACAGTCAGTACCTTCACTCCTGCAGTCGGCCTGTTGGGGAGGGATGTCAGTGTTTCTGCATCTGCTCTCAGCTGGTTCTCTCGACTGGACAGAGGGCAGAGAGTCGCTTGACCCACCACTTTCTTGGGTCACCCACGGGTTGCTGGTAAGCATCAGTTGTGTTTTGGTGGTTGTTTTTTTTTTCTTTTGGTTAGCCAGCTAATTCTTCTCTTTTGCGTAATTTCTTTTTGTTTTCAAAATCGTAAAAGAAATTTTGTTTGAGACCACTTTTCTCTGGTTAATTCGATCTTTAACCTGGCCATTCAAAATCAACATCCAAAATTCTCTCTCCTTTCAATTCATCTGTTGATGCGGTAGTCGGTGGGGATAGGGGAGAACCTGGTGATTTAGGGTTGGGACTTGCTTGGTCTCACTCGTCCGCCCCAGTCACAATCGCCAGTCTTAAATTCTCCGCCCACCGTCTGCTTGTGTGTGCAAGAGGAACGAATGTTTTGTGTTAGCGAGCGTGTGTATGCATGATTAGATGTTTGGATGCGTGGTTTGAGAATTGTGTGATTGTTTTGAAGTGTTTCTATAAATGTAGGGATAATCGTGCCATTGAATTATTATTTGTAAATGTGGTGGCAATTGTAAAGCAATAATTGCTGTACTTTTCAGTTCAAATCTTAAGAAAGGAAAATGTAGTCATTGAACGCGAGTGAAGGAGGGATGGACATATGAATTACTGTTCTTTTCTTCAACCTGTTAATTCAAGGTCATTTCTTGCCCACCTCATGTGAAAGGGTCTTTAGCGAACATACCTCATTTGTTTTGTTTACTGTTTTACGCTCAGGCCTGTGTTGAGCTGGTGCTACTAATATATTCAGCAAACACCGCACCTTGCCCTTCATGCAGGTGGCTGTTAGGATTTAGCAGCATGTTTCATACCATACTGACTGCGGGGTTCTAGTAGCCCTTTCCTTTCCTGTTCCTTTCCTTTCTCTTTTTCTCCTCCCGCTGGCCGTACCCGGGGCTGACGTCCTTGAGGCTGCAGTGTGAGTACACGTTCCTCACCGGATGGTCCTACCCCTGGCCGGGACCTTTGACGACTACCTCCTTGCCCAACGGGATGTGTTCCACACTGTGTTTTCAGACTTCATGCAGCCCATGTGACAGCTAAGCAAGTGTGGTTAACTCTGTGTCATGCTATTGGGGAAGTGGTGGGGGGGTGTGTGCTGAGGGTGCCAGCACTGAAAGACTGTATTCAGAACAGGCCTGGTTTGGGACACCTAATTGGACATGATACTCCCAGTGAACTTTGGGGAGGTTAAAGGTGGGGAACAACAGGAAGGAACAAATGAATGTGTGTGTTGAAATGCTTATTTGTGACTATGTGTATGTCGTGTGTGTTGAAATGCTTATTTGTGACTATGTGTATGTTGTGTGTGAATAAATGGTGTGTTGTATTGTAATCTTTCCTGTGTGATCTCTTGTGGGGCGTGTGAGGTCAGTCACTCCCTTCACTCACTTTTAGACCGATCCTGTCAGGGCTGACCACCAGGATCCGGTCGTGACCCCGCCCCCTCCTAACACGACACACACACATACACATGTAAACACACACACATGCACACATACACACACACAGAAACATACATCCAACCCCAACCTGCCTCAAATCAACCACCAACTCAACCAAACAAAGCAGGCTTAAGCAGCACAGCCAGCCCTGTGCCCAGCCTCCCTACTGGGTTCACTCACCAGGTCCGTGGCCACAAAGAAGTGGTTCAGGTCCGAGGGGCTCAGCTGAATGTCCAACGCCTTTAGCGTGCTTGAACTGACCAGCCTGTCACAGTCACAGGTGTGTGAGTACACCACTGAAAGTAAGAGCATTATTTCCTAACAATGACATCTCAGAGACAGCAGTGTTTCCTAGCAATGACAGCTCAGAGACAGCAGTGTTTCCTAGCAATGACATCTCAGAGACAGCAGTGTTTCCTAGCAATGACATCTCAGAGACAGCAATATTTCCTGACAATGATATCTCTAAGACAGCAATATTTCCTGACAATGACATCTCTAAGACAGCAATATTTCCTGACAATGACATCTCTAAGACAGCAATATTTCCCAACAATGACATCTCAAAGACAGCAATATTTCCTAATGATGACATCTCTAAGACAGCAATATTTCCTGACAATGACATCTCTAAGACAGCAATATTTCCTAACAATGACATCTCAAAGACAGCAATATTTCCTAATATTCACATCTCTAAGACAGCAATATTTCCTGACATTCACATCTCAAAGACAGCAATATTTCCTAACAATGACATCTCGAAAGACAGCAATATTTTCTAACATTCACATCTCTAAGACAGCAATATTTCCTAATGATGATGTCTGACATCATATTGGCTTAACCTGATGTAAGATTCACACTGTACTGAATTTCAAGAATGAAAAAAAAAACTACCACCCCCAAATACTTATAGATCAATACATTAAATGGTTGTGCATGTCTATAATGACAATTCTTCAAAAGATCACACACACACACACACACACACACACACACACACACACACACACACATACACACTTGGGAAGCTGTCTCTCAGTGTATGTGTGTAAGTGCATAGTATGAGTATAAGTGTGCGTGTGTGTATGCGCTTGTGTGTGTGTGTGTGTGTGTGTGTGTGTGTGTGTGTGTGTGTGTGTGTGTGTGTGTGTGTGTGTGCGTGCGTGCGTACGTGTGGGCGTGCGTGTGTGTGCGCATGTGCATACATGCACGTGTAGACAGACAGAGAGGAGAAAGGAAGACACAGAGAGAGGTGTAGGCGTCCATTCATAAAGGCCAAAGCCCTGATGAAAAGGGTTGACTTGCACAAACTGAGGAATCCATTTATATGAAAATCAAGTAATTTTCTGTGGTAAATTATTCTGCATTGTAAATTGTAATACAGTTTTGTCATATTTGATGATGCAATTACTTTAAACAAACAAGATTTCTTAAAGCACCTATATAAAAAAAAATTCTGATCAATCAAAGATCTACAGTGTAAGGAATATACACAGGTATGTGAAAGACTCAATCTGCAATTGGTCAAAGTATGCTGTCAACATATCGATTTTGAAGAAATAGGGTTTTCTGAACATCACAACATCCATCCATTATCGCTGAAGTCATATTCGTATACAACAACAGCAAGTTTGCTGCTGCAGAAATGCTTTAGCGCTGTACTGTTGACACAGCATTAAAGATGAGAACAGAAAGGTTTTTCTACAGGATCTTCATACACTGTTAAGATGAGACTGTCATTTTAGTTCTCCATCCACTGGTTTGTTTGGAATATACCAACCTATGTGTTCAACAGATGTACAGTTCAGGTAAAGAAAATGGAAAAAAGGATTCAACTGGTGTCAAAGATCTAGTTTTAGCATAGCATGTGTCCACTGGGTTTGAATTTCATCAGTCTGATAATCCATCAAATTGTCACACAGAGAGACAAAGGGAGTAGGAGTCAGACTGCTTTAATGATCTGGCCATTTCTGCCCATGTTGAAAAAAGGTAGGGTGGGGTGAGATAACCCAGGACAATAACATCCATCTCAGAATCAACCATTACATAACAACATCAATGAAGACAAAGTGACGCACATCCAGAAAAATGCAGTGTGGCAGTCTCATGCTCAAGGATATATAAAAATTCAAATCATTTGTAGTTCATCAGATTCATTAACCCTTTGACTACCCCATGACGGAGATTTCTGTCATGTTCCTGTGTGCAGAAATAGCGCCCCTTGACGGACTTATCCGTCATCGTCATCGCTAGGATTTTCCTTGTCCCACCTTTAGACCAGGGAGTCCCAACATACCCAATCAGCTTGATATATCAGCTTGAATTATTCATAAGCTATGAGCTCCAATCATGTCGTGTTATGGTCTGTTCATCACCTTTGATTGACACACTTGTGAGAAGTCGAGTTCAACATGGACTGACGATGAACCTCAACCTCGCCCCAACCAAGTAAAAAGAGCATAAATCAAAGTAGTTTTGTGATTGCGTGACCATGAACATGGGTGAAGTTGACAACTGACTGAGGATGAATATTTTAGTGCTTACTGTGACACTAACTGTGTGGTGTAGGCCTTGGACACTGTCCATGAAGTGATATTTGAGCTTAGCAGACTGGAGAGAGGTAGCTGGAGGCAAAAAATTTTAGTGCTTACTGTGACTGACTAACTTGTCATACGATTCCTATGATGGAGGAGAACATGATGAAATTCAGCTGCTGAGAACTGAGTGTAGGACTTGAACACTGTCCATGTTTGTCATATTTGACATTAGCAGAGTGGAGAGAGCGTAGCTGGAAGCAAAAAATCAAAGTGTTGCTGACCCTGATTTTGAGTGAGGCACTGACCAGTCGAGTGGTTCGACCACAGAAGGGGAAAAAGAACAGATCTGCCACAGCTTTCGTCATCTGCTAACACTGACTGGCCTACAGTGTGGGCAACACTAACACTGACTGGGCCTACAGTGTGGGCAACACTAACACTGACTGGGCCTACAGTGTGGGCAACACTAACATTGACTGGGCAACACTAACACTAACATGACTGGGCCTACAGTGTGGGCAACACTAACACTGACTGGGCCTACAGTGTGGGCAACTCTAACACTGACTGGGCCTACAGTGTGGGCAAACACTAACATTGACTGGGCAACACTAACACTGACGGGCCTACAGTGTGATCTGCTAACACTGACTGGGCCTACAGTGTGGGCAACACTAACGCTGACTGGGCCTACAGTGTGGGCAACACTAACGCTGACTGGGCCTACAGTGTGGGGCAACACTAACACTGACTGGGCCTACAGTGTGGGCAACACTAACACTGACTGGGCAACACTAACACTGACTGGGCCTACAGTGTGGGCAACACTGACGCTGACTGGGCCTACAGTGTGGGCAACACTAACACTGACTGGGCCTACAGTGTGGGCAACACTGGGCCACTGACTGGGCAACACTAATACTGACTGGGCCTACAGTGGGGCAACTCTAACACTGACTGGGCCTACAGTGTGAGCATGTTGTGAGTGGCAGACCTGGCATGTAGCCAAGTGGAGGAGAGGAAAGCTGGTTGAGATGAGAGACCGACGGTCATTGTACTGTGTTTTGAGCTGTGTACACTGTTACTTTTGCAGGTGTCTGGAAGAGGCTGGACTGAAGATAGTGGGCATGGCAAGGGGTATGGCAGTGTGTGTGTGTGTGTGTGTGTGTGTGTGTGTGTGTGTGTGTGTGTGTGTGTGTGTGTTTGTGTGTGTGTCAGTGAGTGAATAAACAGTGTATTAGCAGCTTGTGTGTCTCTGTGTGTCTGAGAGAGAGAGCATGATTGTGAGTGTGAGCAATGTGTATGTGCGTGCCTGTGTGTGTGTGTGTGTGTGTGTGTGTGTGTGTAAAAGAAGCATATATCTTACATCCTTCGAATGAGACTATAAACCGCATTACATCTTGCACATATGTAAAATCCCATCACCAACTTTCGAAAGAGAAGGCTAGTTTGGCCGTTGGATGACACGTTACATATAGCATGCACCCTGTGTGAGAAATGGAAAGAATGAAGGAAGTTAGGACACTGAGTGAACGATATTGACTGGATGACATGGGAAATGACTGAATGAAGCGCCAGCAGGCAGCTCTTCAGTCAGCACTACTCAAGTATGCAGCCCACTGTGTAAACGAGTGTGCATTGTAAAGCGCTTAGAGCTTGGTCTCTAGCTGAAGATAGGCAGTATATAAGTATCCATAATGATAATAATGATTATTATCTCAACATGTTTGAGCAGAGGAGAGGGCCGAGGAAGAGGAGTTCTGCAGGGACGAGGGAGAGGTGTGGTGCTGGATCATCCCCTTGTGCCACCAAACATGACCCAGCCAGACATGCCAACCTTCACAGAACCTGGCCTCAGGACACCAGTTGAAGGGCAAAGGCCTATGGATTATAACCAGCTTTTCTAGACGGACGAACTGTGACTGATCACTTCATAACTGAAACTAATCATTATGCAGAGCAGGTCCTTGTAGTGTCCCACCCTGTCAGCATCTTGGAGGCTGTAGGAAAGCAGCCCTCAGGCAGGTGGTGCAAAGTGTGTTTCCAAGCTGGGCAAAAGAAATGAGAGCAGCTACCTGTGCGGACAGTGTTCCTACAAAAAAAAAAAAAAACACTATCAGATAGTGACAGCTGCCTGATTTTGTATATATGTAGTGTGTGTATGTGTATTTTTAGTGTGTGGTGTGTTTACATCCACAACCCAGAACTCTGAAAAAGAGACCAACAAAAAAACTGTGTGAAGATAAGATTCTGTGTCAAAGGGAACCAAAATCTGTGTGAAAATGTGGCCAGTTAACTGATTAGCATAGACAGGCAGTGGAGTTTTGTGTGTATGGCCTTTTTTTTTTATCCCGCCATTAGGGCAGCCATACTCCATCTTCGGGGAAGGTGCATGCTATGTGTAATGTGTCATCTATACCAACGGCCAAACTGGCCTTCTCTTCCGAAAGTTTGTGATGGAATTTTATGTGTGTGCAAGATGTTGTGCGAGCGTTTCACACATGGAACCTCGGTTTATAGTCTCATTCGAAGGACTGTATGGGATATGGAGTCAGAACCAATGTTAACTCCAAGGGAAAAATCCCCCCACCGAAATTCGAATCCACAACCCCAGGATCACAAGTCTGGCGCTCTACCAACTGAGCTATTCCCCCCACCCCCCCCCTCCCCCCCACTGATTAGCATCAAAAGTTTGGAGAAATCTTCATATACTTAAGGACACATATGGTAAGTACTTGCATTCGTCTTTTTAGTTCATAATTTTTTTCAAAATCTTGTGTGTGAATTTTTACATTCAATTTCATTCCAGATACACTGCCAGCAAAAAGAATCAAATTCATGAGAAAATGTCATAATTGGAGAGTGTGTTCATTTTCCTTTCAGAAAAGTATGCCTTATGTGTACTTTCTTTCAGTAGTTTAGATGCTAGAATCTATTTTTGATTATTGACCTCCACGACCAGTAACCCCTTGGCAAATGGTTACACCTGAACATGAAAAGGGTGTGGGGCTCAAAGGGTTTAAGAGAGAGAGAGAGAGAGAGAGAGAGAGAGAGAGAGAGAGAGGGGGGGGAGAGAGAGAGAGAGAGAGAGAGGGGGGGGTGTGAAGACAGACAAGACAGACAGACAAGCAGCACAATGGCACAGAAGCACAGACTTGTTGGGATTGTCCAGCACAATTGCAGAACTGCGTAGGAGCTTGATCCGACCTCCAGGAGCTAACCCCAGATCAACCTCTGACCCTGCCATGTCTGGCGATGGGATCTCCGTCACCACCTGTGACATCGTCATGATTGTTATGACATTATCAAGTAATGACGACACATTTAGTTGTGAAACTGTGTGTGTGGGTGTGTGTGTGTGTGTGTGTGTGAGTGTGTGTGTGTGTGTGTGTGAGTGTATGCATGTATGTATACCTGTGGGTGAAAGAGACTTTCAGTTATGTTTTAAATGCTCAAGGCCCTACCCACAGCTACATGTTGATGCTTGAATCTGAAACCAATCGATACATGATCCATCATCATCATTATCCACTTATCTGATTTCAACACTAATATCATCCACATACCTGACTTCGTTACAAGTTCCACACACACAACCATCACCACATATGCACCCATCTGATGTTACCACTCACCACATGCACCCATCTGATGTTACCACTCACCACATGCACCCATCTGATTTTACCACTCACCACATGCACCCATCTGATGTTACCACTCACCACATGCACCCATCTGATGTTACCACTCACCACATGCACCCATCTGATGTTACCACTCACCACATGCACCCATCTGATGTTACCACTCACCACATGCACCCATCTGATGTTACCACTCACCACATGCACACATCTGATGTTACCATCCACCACATGCACACATCTGATGTTACCATCCACCACATGCACACATCTGATAAAACCATCCACCACATCTGATGTTACCACCAAACCACACAACAGAAACCTGAGGCCCCACAAACACATGTGCAGACCTAATTCTCCATCGTTCACACACACACACACATGACTGACTGAAACCAATTTATTGTCAGATTAACTCAAAGTTGTACTGACACACACACACACACACACACACACACACAACCTCCCCCCACCACATACTCATCCTCATCCTCCCTGCACACAGTCCCTCAGCCCCGCAACTCACCCACAGATTGACAGTGGCTGCCTCATCCACCGATGCCAGCTGGAACGACAGGACTTCCCTCACTGTCTGCACTCACACACACACACCACCACCACCAACACGCCTGATCAGGTGAACAAAGACAATCCACACACACACACACACACACACCAGTCAAAGCAAACAGACACTGCCCACAGTAATGTCTTCAGCTTGTTGGCCTGACTCTCACCAGTCGCAGACTTCACTTGCAAACAAGACTTGAATCCGGCCGACCCCCTCAACAGGCTGATTTTGTGAGTCGGCCAGACGTGTTGACCCTCCGCTCTGCACCTCACACATCATGCTTTTGAAGGACTCTTTCTCCCATTACAATTTCTTCCACTGTATGGCATTGCAGGGTTTCAACCGTCTACCATCTTAGTCAGGAAATCAACCTTCGACCATTTTACAGTCAGGGTATCAACCTTAGAACATTTTACACTCAGGGTTTAAACCATAGACCATTTCACAGTCAGGGTATCAACCATAGACCATTTCACAGTCAAGGTATCAACCATAGAGACCATTTCACAGTCAGGGTATCAACCATGGACCATTTTACAGTCAGGGTATCAACCTTAGAACATTTCAGAAAGGGTATCAACCTTTGAACATTTTACAGTCAGGTTTCAACTATAGACCATTTCACATTCAGGATATCAGCCTTAGAATATTTCACAGTCAGGGTATCAACCTTAGAACACTTTACAGTCAGGGTATCAACCACAGACCATTTGACCGTCAGGGTATCAACCTCAGAACATTTTACAGTCAAGGCATCAACCACAGACCCTATCACAGACAGGATATGAACCTTGTGCCATCTCACAGTCAAGAGCATCAGCCTAATGTCATCTCACACAAGCGTCCCCTGCAGTCACAATTAAGAGCTCATCTGGTAAAGGCATGTAAGCATGTTTCCCTGCCCAAGACCCTCCAACAGGACACAGCAGAGGCGGGACAGAAGAACCCATGAAAGGCAAACACACACACAACACACACACATGCACTCACACACACACACATACACACACACACAAACACACACACATGCACTCACTCACACACACACACACATTAACACACTAACACACACACATCACCGGAAGTACTTACCAGCTGGTGTGTTTTCTTCTTGAGACTCTTTCCTGCACAGAAGACCAGACAATATTTTAATGAACAACTTTTAATACGCATCTTCTTCTCTGCCTGTCTCTCAAACTCACGTCAGTGAAAACAGAGAACGAAGAAAATAATGAGAGAAAGAGACAGAGACAAAGAGAGAGAGAGAGTGAGAGACAGAGACAGAGAGAGAGAGAAAGAGAAACAGAGAGAGAAAAAAGAAAAGAAAAAAGTGTGAGAGAGACAGAAACTGGGAGGGGAGGGAGATAAAGGGAGGGGCAGAGAGAGAAGGAAGGAAAAAAAAAAACTGTATATATCGAACTTGTCTCAAAAGATAAGCATCAATGTTCAAACTGTATATGCCTCACTCAACCTCACAGTTTGACCTCTACCTCTGAACTTTACAGATCGTGCTGGCCTTGACCTTACCTGACCACATGGGGTGGACGGCAGTGATGGCAGTGACAGGACTGTGGTGGTTCTCCTTGTCCAGTACGCCCGCTGGAGACATAGAAAAAAAAAAAAAAACCCACACACACAACTGTTGTTTATCTGCATAGTCCCAATGAATGACTGGAGTCGGTTCCTAGTGGTTACTCAAACACACGTCTGTACAGTGTGAGAGGTCTGAGGTTCAAGTCTTAGGAGAGACAAGGGAGTGATCTCTCCCCTCTGCCTGAAAACGCAGCCTCCCAATAAACACACACTTTCTACACCACTGAATGGTGACTGTCCTCAAGCATATCAGACGATCCCCATATTATGTTAGGCAATACCT
The DNA here is from genome assembly GCA_016801955.1 of Conus betulinus. Lineage (NCBI taxonomy): Eukaryota > Metazoa > Mollusca > Gastropoda > Neogastropoda > Conidae > Conus > Conus betulinus. The sequence continues at coordinate 32,089 of JADBJO010001788.1, read as the reverse complement.
CAGCTGGCTAATAAATAGACTTAGATTTTTTTTTTAAATGGATGGGGAGGGCTGACAAAAGAAGACAGCGGAGAGAGAGAGACAGAGACAGAAAGGAGGGACAGAGAGAAACAGAAGAAGAGAGACTGACAGACAGAGTGAGAGAAAAGGAAAGAGAGATGTCTGGAGATGATAATTCCTGTGCAGCAGCAGATAGCACAGCAAACGGTGTCTCTACCTTGACAGAGAGATCCGGGGCCCCTGAAACCTGTAGCAGGCAGTAAAACCCACCAGAACCACAGACAGGCACTGACCCACTCTGTGAACACTTTGTAGAGAAACCATTGAGGAAGACACTAATCCCTCCCCTGAAATCTTTAAAACTTGCATTCAAAATGCTTCAATCTGATGCAAATCTGAGTACTGAATTGTGTATTGTCCAAAGTTTTGGTCCAACCAGGATGAGGACTACTTGTTGGAGCAATTTCGTCTCTCTATTTCACTTCTGCGGCATGTTGCCCGTGCAAGACATCAGAGCATGGTAATGACATCATTTTGCCTAAAAAAAAAACAGAGAAGTCAAAATGGTGGCTCTCTGCTGTTGTAAAGCACAAGAGATTTTGTGGTTTCAACGTCATCTGCTAGTGTTAACAGAATGTGACCAAGCTCTGCAGTTGCTCTTCCGATTCTCACTTTTACATTTTCACTGAAATCCACAAATTCACGGAGGAATGGGAACCCTGTTACTAGAAGACACACAGATCTCTCAAATCCACTCCATTCACACAATCCACACGGACTTAGACAGACACGGAGCAGCACAATGTCCACTCTACCTGTGTTGTAAGTGGGAAAACGTGTGGTGATCTCCTGATCATCCACAGCCACGCTGCGGTGAAGGGCTGACAGCTCTCGTAAATCCCACAGCATCACACTGCCATCACGCTGAGAGACAGATGGAGGCCTCACACTGTGAGTGTCATTAACCCTACAACTATTGTTACAGAGACATCCCTTCACACTGTGAGGGCGATTAGTTCTGTTTACATTGAAACAGACACGTAAGGTCTTGACGTTATGAGGGGTGATCATTCTTATTCACGTGATTATACACAGGAAGGGACTTCACATTCTAAGGGTCCTAGACAGACAAGGACTACATGTTACAAGTGATGTTTATTCCTATGTATACTGGTCAGAGCGACTTATGGTTTCACACTAACTGGTGATTATCCATGTTCAAATCGTTCTGGACAGACACAGATTTTGCATAATAAGGGTAATGATTCCTATTTATATTCTTACAGACAGGACTTTAAATAACGAGGAATCAATAATCCTATTCATATTATCACAGACGGTTCTGGATGGCACAAAAAGATGGATGATAATTTCTATTTACATTTTTTATTGACAGAACTTCACACTGAAGAGGCAACTATTCCCATGTGTGTACTGTTATAGACAGTCAGGAATTTTACATTAACAGGTGATTTTTTTCTTTGTTCCTTGCATAGAAGGTTACATTCACAGCAAAAAGTACACAGCATACAGGTATTATTGCTCTTTCCAATACAAAACATGTATAGTTGTTGTTTTAATACCTTAGAGAAAGATTTTCAAAATTATGAGACTTGTATAGGTATCTGTTGCGAAAACAAACAAGTACCTTGAAAAAAAATTAAATAAAAATATTTTCCTTTGAGGACATGTATTGTTTAGCTATGAAACATTCAATGACAATAATCTATACACAGGCACCATCCCCTGCCCTCCCCCAATCCACCATTCCTTAACATAACTTGTGAACATACACACATCTGGTTCACCACCCATTCCCCTTTTGAAAAATGACCAAAGTATACAAACACATCACACTATATCCACACAGATATCCCCATCCCCACTCTCTCCTTTCTCCGACCCCCCCCCCCCCCCCCCCCCCCACACACACACACACACACATACACACACACACATAGTTATACTATGCACAAACAAATAGTGCACCTAAAATAATGAACATGCACATAATTCCTTAACACAGAATGCCGGACACCACTTTATCAATTGTAAACACTCATTTTGTGCAAAAACATATGTCAAGGTTTTCAAGTGATGCCTTATATGGTTGTCAAACACTTCTAAATTTGTCCAAAAAATCCATTCACCTCGTGGTTGTATTTTTAAACAATGAATCTGTTTCTAACTGTTTTTGTAACATTTTCATATCCGAAGCGCCATTTTGCAACTTGTTTATGTAAGTATGAAATATGGCAAGCTTTGCAATCAACTGAATCACAGCATTAACTTTAAATTGATGTTTACAATCAAACACAATATATGAAAAGCCTCTGAGAATGACACTCACATAATTCAGACATTAATTTCTTAACCAGGCCATTACTTAAAACCAAAAATCCTGTCCACAGGACCATTCCACAAAGTGTGAAATAACTGTTTCTGTTTCTTCCTCTCTGAAAGCTTACTTCTTTGCAAACAAACGTTTCTGTTCTGGCTGCACTTTATGCAAAATTCCTAGCTGAACCCACCTTGACCAAGCGTCATTTACTGAGCTAACATGTTGTTTGAGTAGTTTTTCCAGTTCAGTATTTGGTCAGACTAAGCCTGTACCCAGTTTCTTAACATGGAGGGCTGAAATCATGACCTGTAACCATGACATATATTTTTTGTGAACCACCCCCCGTGTAATCATAATCCATGCTTCAGAACTTTTCATGTCTACAACTGTCATCATGAATATCTATGCATGATTTCTCCACTGCCTTCACACTACCACCATACACTAGGAAGCTGGTAGACACATCTTGACCAGTGATGCTCAAACTTTAAAAACAATTGCAATCATGTCCTCCAAATCTTCAGTGTCAGTGGCACCACTGTCTGGACAATCCTTTCATATATAGTGCTATGATCTCTGATTACATTTATGTTGTAAATTTTTTTTATGCCAAAAATTCACTTACATTTTCTGGCTTGCATTTACAACAAAATTTACAAGAAAATGCATAGCTTTCCTCAATTTTTTTTTCTTCTTCAGATTACAGAAGTATTTGGAGTTTTTTTTCTCACTATCTTGAATCCATTTAGCTTTCGACCTAACAATCATCTCATCCACTTTCTTCTCTCTCAGGGCTTGTAGTATTTCTTTTTTTTTTCCCACATTCAACTGTTATTGTCATCATCATCATTTTCTGCAGTCCTGTTTTCTAAAGCTAACATGTTTTTGTGCCGGGGATTCCTCTATATCTTTGCTCTACTCTCCTTTTGTGTGAAGCATACTGTCAGTCTCTCAATTGTTTTAGTGGAATCATTGGGGGCAAGGGGGGGGAGGTAAATAATGAACAAGTGGGGCAACTCTTGAATTAATCACGTGCTCATAGCTCCAAACCAATGCTGCTTCTGACATTAAATCACCTGGCAAAAATTCAGACACACGACACTAAAAACAAACAAGGACACATCCCCAATGACAGGATGTTTCAAGCTTGCCCATGTACCCTGTAGCTGACACATCTGCACTGCAACAACAACAGGAGAAATGAACAAACACAAATTAATATTAATTCAAGACTGGCACAGCCGTTTTCATCTTAAATGTAGTCAAACAAACACAGGGACGAACAGTAACAAACACAGGTAATCTCAGCTTGATCGGAATGAATGGAAATCTTAATTCAGGCAGAGAACAGTAAAAAGTCAACAACAAACACAAGTAAGGTAATTCTTTCTCCCTTGATGAAATTATTACATGCCCATAACTCCAAATGAAAAATGCTTACGATACCAGCTTGCCTAGCAGAAACACCGACACGGAGCACACAAAACACACAAAGAGACATCCCCTTCAAACATGTTCCAGTCTTGCCCATATACCAGCTGGAGCAAACAGATGACAGAGGTGGAAGTTCACTGACCATGCCTGCAATGACGAGCGCTGCCCGACTGGGGCTGAAGCAGGCACAGGTGGGCTGACTCAGACAGGTCAGAACCCTGAACACAGCAAAGCAGGAAGGGGCAAACAACGGGATACCATCATCATAATCATCTTTTTTTTTTTCTTTTTTTTTTTTTTTTTTTTTTTCAAAACTGAAGTCTCATTTTTCATAAAACAACACATTACGCCTGTCTTAAAACCATCACCACCAATTTCAACACTATTCTTATGCTGACTTATTCAATGCATTGTGGACAGACCAGGATAGGCACTCGAGTGCTGTTAGGAACAATGGACATTGTCAGGCTGTCACTGGGCAAACCTGTCAACCAAGGAGAAAAGAAGGGTCAAAGGTCAGGACTTCTAGCGTTATCAATGAGCGGCCAACATTGTCAGGGCTGTCAGTAGGCAAACGAATCAGCCAGAGAGAAGGGCTACTGAATAGGTCTTACACTTCTGTTAGGAACAATGGACACTGTCAGGCTGTCATTGGGCAAACCTGTCCCCAAGGAAGAAAACAGCCAAACGCCACGACTCCCAGTGTTGTAAGGAGCAGTGGACATTTGTCAGGGCTGTCCCAATTCTTCAATGAGCATCACATAAAACTGGACATTGTCAGGGCTGTCCCAATTCTTCACTGAGCATAACATAAAACTAGACATTGTCAGGGCTGTCCCAATTCTATACAGAACATCATACAAAACTGGACATTGTCAGGGCTGTCCCAATTCTATACAGAACATCATACAAAACTGGACATTGTCAGGGGCTGTCCCAATTCTATACAGAACATCATACAAAACTGGACATTGTCAGGGCTGTCCCAATTCTATACAGAACATCATACAAAACTGGACATTGTCAGGGCTGTCCCAATTCTTCACTGAGCATCACATAAAACTGGACATTGTCAGGGCTGTCCCAATTCTTCACTGAGCATCACATAAAACTGGACATTGTCAGGGCTGTCCCAATTCTATACAGAACATCATACAAAACTGGACATTGTCAGGGCTGTCCCAATTCTTCACTGAGCATCACATAAAACTGGACATTTGTCAGGGCTGTCCCAATTCTTCACTGAGCATCACATAAAACTGGACATTTGTCAGGGCTGTCCCAATTCTTCACTGAGCATCACATAATACTGGACATTTGTCAGGGCTATCCCAATTCTTCACTGAGCATCACATAAAACTGGACATTTGTCAGGGCTGTCCCAATTCTTCACTGAGCATCACATAAAACTGGACATTGTCCGGGCTGTCCCAATTCTTCACTGAGCATCACATAAAACTGGACATTGTCAGGGCAGTCCCAATTCTTCACTGAGCATCACATGAAACTGGACATGGTCAGGGCTGTCCCAATTCTTCAATGAGCATCACATAAAACTGGACATTTGTCAGGGCTGTCCCAATTCTTCACTGAGCATCTCCGAAGATGTGTCACTGTGCTTTCCACAATATCCAAGGAGAGAGTGAGAAGGCTGACACTGATAAGAATGGGGAATCTTCTGGGGAAAAAAAAAAAAGCAAGACAGTTTTGGGCATACAGAGTCAGAGCTGGTGTAGGGGTATGGAGGGGGGCCTGGGCCACAGTGAAATGACCAAAGCACATCCAGGGCAGACCACGTTCAAAGCCAGGTCTCTACGGTAGAACTGCCCAAGGTAAAGGCTGAATGCTGATCAATGGAAGTGATCACCCTCAGGAGAGTTTTCCTTCCCCTCTCTCCTAAGTCTTAGTGGTGACCAGAGTGCAAGTCGGTCAGTCTAAGCTAACATACTGTGGTTCTTTACAGGAGGTAACATTAACCACCCATCAGCTGGTAGCTATTCAAGACACATTTTTCTGGTCCAGAGTGTGAAAGTAGTCAGGGAGGTGGTGCTGGGAGTGGTGGGAGGTTGCTGGTCCCTTCCTAGTGAAGTAGACTGGAATCCCTGTAGGAAAGTCAGTCTGCGCCCATGTGTGTGAAATTCCAGTTTCACAGAAGTTCCCCTGTGGGCTACCCACGAGTTACTTCCCACAGCCGCTCTAACTGACCGATGTCCTGGCCAGGAAAGGAGAGATGAAGAAAGACCAGCAACCCCCCCTCCCCCGTTTACCCCCCGTCCAGTTGGATTAAAAGAGGATCCACAGGATTAAAGAGCTGGTCCAAAGAATCACTGCCATCCTCTGCTGCAGATAATTGCTCCTACAAGCTGTCCAAATTCTGCAGAGAATGTTCTCTTTAATAAACACACAAACACATATACAAGAAGATTAAAAAAAAAAAGAGTGGAGGTGTGGGGTGGTGGGGTGTGGGGGTGTGTGTGTGTGCTGAACTGCATTACAGCAATGTGCTCCCCCACAGAAAATTAGAGCAGATTTCACATGGCAATCTGCTGTAATGGTCACAAACAAGAAGTATTTGCTACACAATAAAGCTGCATCTTCATCCTACAAAGTCATACAACCCTGGTGAACTTGATCCCGAAACTAAAACAGTATCCACAAAAAAAAAAAAAAAAAAAAAAAACCCGAAAGCACGACTTAACTCACTTTTGGGGAGAGGCCATCTCCTTCACATTCCACACACAAATCATGCCGTAACTGCTCATGGCGTTTTCTGGTGCAGTCTGTCACAACAGAGAGAATTATACACAGCATGAGATTTACAACAACAAAACAAGAAAACAAAAATGAAAGAGTGTCAATAACTCTTTGTACCACAGCAAAGAATGAGAAGTTATTATCACACACTACCTGTGTCATCATCAAAAACAGAAAAAAAGAAAATTCACACATTTGCACAATGCAATGATAATAATGTATTTTTCAAAGTGCCATAAAACGCCATGCTGAAATCAAGCTGTATGTGTGTTACGGTCAATGGTATAAAACATGAATGTAGCAGTGAAGACTTATTGTGGACACAAAACGACAGAAAGAATGCGATCATGAGAGAGAGAGAGAGAAAGACAGACAGACAGAAAGAAAGAGTGACAGAGAGACAGAGAGAGAGAGAGAGAGACAGAGACAGAAATATGAGAGCTAGAACACAGCCTGTGTATATATGTGTATATGTGTGTGTGTGTGTGTGTGTGTGTGTGTGTGTGTGTGTTTGTGGACGTATGTATGTATGTATGTATGTATGTATGTATGTGTGTGTGTGTGTGTGTGTGTGTGTGTGTGTGTGTGTGTGTGTGTGTGTGTGTGTGTGTGTGCGTGCATGTGTGCGTGTGTGTGTGCGTGCGTGTGTGCATGCATGAATATGTGTACGCTGTCAACTATTACCTCCACTGATGGGATGGGGGAGTGCAGGGTGAGGAAAGTATTGGGCTGCATGGGGCAGAAAGACACCTGCTCCACCCGCCGACCTGTCCAACACATCAACAAGACTGTCACCCCTACACACGCAGGTGACGGTGTGTGTCGGCACTGTTACCACCACTGCACAGCACCATACAGCATCCTGACTGTCAGTTTTCATACCACACCAGAGCTGCAGTGTTGTGTCACTGCCAGCACTGTCTCAACACAACGCTAAAGCAATGGTGATGTGTCATCATTGTTAGTGGCTTTCGGCGACACTGGAGAGACAGCTGCCTTAGCGCAGTCACCACTCAACTTTTTTTTGTGATGTATTATAACTGTCGTTATTGTTGGCATTGTCATCACTCTACACCAGTGTGGGTGTGTGTCATTATTGTTAGCATTGTCATCGCTCTACACCAGTGTGGGAGTGTGTCATTATTGTTGGCATTGTCATCACTCTACACCAGTGTGGGTGTGTGTCATTATTGTTAGCATTGTCATCACTCTACACCAGTCCAGGTGTGTGATTATTGTTGGCATTGTAATCAGTCTACAGCAGTGCGGGTGTGTCATTATTGTTGGCATTGTCATCACTCTACTACACCAGTGTGGGGGTGTGTCACTGTTGTTAGCATTGTCATCACTCTACACCAGTGTGGGTGTGTGTCATTATTGTTGGCATTTGTCATCACTCTACACCAGTATGGGGGGGTGTCATTAATGTTAGCATTGTCATCACTCTCTACACCAGTGTGGTGTGTCATTAATGTTAGCATTGTCATCACTCTACACCAGTGTGGGTGTGTGTCATTATTGTTAGCATTGTCATCACTCTACACCAGTATGGGGTGTGTCATTAATGTTAGCATTGTCATCACTCTACACCAGAGCGGGTGTGTGTCATTAATGTTAGCATTGTCATCACTCTACACCAGTGTGGGTGTGTCATTGTTGTTAGCATTGTCATCACTCTACACCAGTGTGGGTGTGTGTCATTATTGTTGGCATTGTCATCACTCTCTACACCAGTGTGGGTGTGTGTCATTATTGTTGGCATTGTCATCACTCTACACCAGTGTGGGTGTGTGCATCATTGTTGTTAGCATTGTCATCACTCTACACCAGTGTGGGTGTGTGTGTTATTGTTTGGCATTGTCATCACTCTACACCAGTATGGGTGTGTGTCATTATTGTTGGCATTGTCATCACTCTACAACAGTGTGGGTATGTCATTATTGTTGGCATTGTCACCACTCTGCGGTGTGGGTGTGGGTGTGTGTCATTACTGTTAGGATTGTCATCACTCCACACCAGTGCGGGTGTGTCATTATTGTTAGCATTGTCATCACTGTACACCAGTGTGGGTGTGTGTCTTTATTGTTGGCATTGTCATCACTCTACACCAGTGTGGGTGTGTCATTATTATTGTTAGCATTGTCATCACTCTATAGCAGTGCGGGTGTGTCATTATTGTTGGCATTGTCACCACTGTACACCAGTGTGGGTGTGTGTCTTTATTGTTGGCATTGTCATCAATCTACACCAGTGTGGGTGTCATTGTTGTTGGCATTGTCACCACTCTGCACCAGTATGGGGGTGTGTCATTGTTGGCATTGTCACCACTCTGCACCAGTGTGGTGTGTGTCATTATTGTTGGCATTGTCATCACTCTGCACCAGTGCGGGTGTGTCATTATTGTTGGCATAGTCATCGCTCTGTGCCAGTGTGGGTGTGTGTCATTATTGTTAGCATTGTCACCACTCTGCACCAGTGTGGGTGTGTGTCATTATTGTTAGTTTTGTCATCACTCTACACCAGCAAGGGTGAGTCATTATTGTTGGCATTGTCATCGCTCTGCACCAGTGTGGGTGTGTGTCATTATTGTTAGCATTGTCATCACTCTGCACCAGTGTGGGTGTGTGTCATTATTGTTAGCTTTGTCATCACGCTACACTAGTGTGGTTGTGTGTCATTATTGTTGGCATTGTCATAACTCTACATCAGTGTGGGTGTGTGTCATTATTGTTGGCATTGTCCAACTCTGCACCAGTATGGGTGTGTGTCATTATTGTTGGCATTGTCATCACTCTACACCAGTGTGGGTGGGTGTCATTATTGTTAGCTTTGTCATCACGCTACACCAGTGTGGTTGTGTGTCATTATTGTTGGCATTGTCATAACTCTACACCAGTGTGAGTGTGTGTCATTATTGTTGGCATTGTCAACTCTGCACCAGTATGGGTGTGTGTCATTATTGTTGGCACTGTCATCATTCTGCACCAGTGTGGGTGTGTGTCATTATTGTTGGCATTGTCATCACTCTACACCAGTGTGGGTGTCATTATTGTTAACATTGACATCACTCTACACCAGTGTGGGTGTCATTATTGTTAGCATTGTCATCATTCTGCACCAGTGTGGGTGTGTGTCATTATTGTTAGCATTGTCATATTCTGCACCAGTGTGGGTGTGTCATTATTGTTAGCATTGTCATCACTCTGCACCAGTGCGGGTGTGTGTCATTATCGTTAGCATTGTCATCACTCTGCACCAGTGTGGTGTGTCATTATTGTTGGCATTGTCATCACTCTCCACCAGTGTGGGTGTGTGTCATTATTGTTGGCATTGTCATCACTCTGCACCAGTGTGGGTGTGTGTCATTATTGTTAGCATTGTCATCACTCTCCACCAGTGTGGGTGTGTGTCATTACTGTTGGCATTGTCATCACTCTGCACCAGTGTGGGTGTGTGTCATTATTGTTAGCATTGTCATCATTCTACACCAGTGCGGGTGTGTCATTATTGTTAGCATTGTCATCGCTCTACACCAGTGCGGGTGTGTCATTATTGTTAGCATTGTCATCACTCTACACCAGTTTGGGTGCGTGTCATTATTGTTTGGCATTGTCAGCGCTCTACACCAGGGTAGGTGTGTGTCATTGTTGGCATTGTCACCACTCTGCAGCACTGTGGGTGTGTGTCATTATTGTTAGCACTGACATCACTCTACACCAGGGTAGGTGTGTCATTATTGTTGGTATTGTCACCACTCTACACCAGTGGTGGTGTGTGTCATTATTGTTAGCATTGCCATCACTCTGCACCAGTGTGGTTGTCATTATTGTTGGCATTGTCATCACTCTACACACCAGTGTGGGTGCGTGTCATTATTGTTGGCATTGTGACAGAAAAAAGGACCGCCTTAAAAAAAAAGCCAACAGAGGAAAGTAAAAAAAAAAAAAAAAAAAAAAAAAAAAAAAATCAAGCAAACAAAAAAGACAACAAAAAAAAGACAAAAATAAAATTTGTAAAGGCAGGGGTGGTGGAGGGGGGAAAAAAAGAAAAAAAAAATGTTGGCATTGTCATCACTCTACACCAGTGTGGGTGTGTCACTGTTAGCACTGTCATCACTCTACACCAGTGTGGGTGCGTGTCATTATTGTTGGCACTGTCATCACTCTACACCAGCGCCAGTTTGTCATTATTGTTGGCATTGTCACCACTCTGCACCAGTATGGGGGTGAGTCATTGTTGTTAGCACTGTCATCACTCTACACCAGTGTGGGTGGGTGTCATTATTGTTAGCATTGTCATCACTCTACACCAGTGTGGGTGGGTGTCATTATTGTTAGCATTGTCATCAATCTACACCAGTGTGGGTGTGTGTCATTATTGTTAGCTTTGTCATCACGCTACACCAGTGTGGGTGTGTGTCATTATTGTTGGCAATGTCATCACTCTGCACCAGTGTGGGTGGGTGTCATTATTGTTAGCATTGACATCACTCTACACCAGTGTGGGTGTCATTATTGTTAGCATTGACATCACTCTACACCAGTGTGGGTGTCATTATTGTTAGCATTGACATCACTCTACACCAGTGTGGGTGTCATTATTGTTAGCATTGATCATCACTCTACACCAGTGTGGGTGGGTGTCATTATTGTTAGCATTGACATCACTCTACACCAGTGTGGGTGTGTGTCATTATTGTTAGCATTGTCATCACTCTACACCAGTGTGGGTGTGTGTCATTATTGTTAGCATTGACATCACTCTACACCAGTGTGGGTGTGTGTCATTATTGTTAGCATTGTCATCACTCTACACCAGTGTGGGTGTGTCATTATTGTTAGCATTGTCATCACTCTGCACCAGTATGGGTGTGTGTCATTATTGTTAGCATTGTCATCACTCTGCACCAGTGTGGGTGTGTGTCATTACTGTTAGCATTGTCATCACTCTACACCAGTGTGGGTGTCATTACTGTTAGCATTGACATCACTCTACACCAGTATGGGTGTCATTGTTGTTGGCATTGTCATCACTCTACACCAGTGTGGGTGTGTGTCATTATTGTTAGCATTGACATCACTCTACACCAGTGTGTGTGTGTGTGTCATTATTTTAGCATTGTCATCACTCTACACCAGTATGGGGGTGTGTCATTATTGTTAGCATTGTCATCACTCTACACCAGTGTGGGTGTCATTATTGTTAGCATTGACATCACTCTACACCAGTATGGGTCATTGTTGTTGGCATTGTCATCACTCTACACCAGTGCGGGTGTGTCATTATTGTTGGCATTGTCATCACTCTACACCAGTAAGGGTGTGTCATTATTGTTGGCATTGTCATCGCTCTGTGCCATTGTGGGTGTGTGTCATTATTGTTGGCATTGTCATCGCTCTGCGCCAGTGTCGTGTGTCATTATTGTTAGCATTGTCATCACTCTACACCAGTGTGGGGGTGTGTCACTATTGTTAGCATTGTCATCACTCTACACCAGTGTGTGTGTGTGTGTGGGTGTCATTATTGTTAGCATTGTCATCACTCTTCACTAGTGTGGTGGCATGTCATTCTTGTTAGAGTTGTCATCACTCTATATAAAGGTGGCAATGCAACATTATTGTTAACACTGCTATCAGGCTATACCAGGATTAATGTGTGTCATCACTGTTAACCCTTGAATTGGTTGTCATGACATAAATCATGCCATTACAGCATGGCCGTCACTGGTTGTTGCGACATAAGGGCAAGCCTTGCGAGTCTAGTGTCATGACACACAGAGATCCGAAACTATGGCTCAGTGACAAACTGATTTGCATGAATGACTGAGCGAGCCCTGAAACATGAATTTTCAGCGTTTTAGCTTGGTTTATAGTTAGGAGCAGTTTGTAATGCATAGCTCGACTCAACTCATTTGGCAAACAACAATGGTGGTGTCCAAAGAAGAACATGGTAGAATTAGGAACCAGTTTGAAGATGTTTCTGCTGATCCTGTTGTGGAAAAAAAGGTGAAGAAGAAGTTATGGACATTTTGAATGAAGTGGGTGTGGGGGGGTGATAGTTTTTGATTTAGATTAAGCACCATGTAATCGTGATTTTGACATCGACACGGACATGATTAGATGAGTGCCTAAGGATTAGGGGAATCTCAACACACTCTAGACAGGTATGCACCTAATAAAACATTCACAAGCACACCAGTTCTGTTTTATATTATTCTGTATTCAAAAACTAACAATTTTTGTTCTGCATGTCAAGTTCAAATACTAACCATTGAAAAGTTATGCATATTATACACATGTAACTATCTTTTTAAAACTTTCCTTCTGTTAATTCACCAGACAACATACTTAATAGTACGTTGTTAAATAACCAGTGTAAGGGTTAACATTGCCATCAGTAGGGCCTGGTGGGATCAAGTGGGTGGGTGAGATGGGGAGGGTGGGTGTGGGTGTATGCGTTTCATCTCATTAAAAACACATGTGTAGCTTGTATAACAGAATGAATGAGTCAGCATACCACACACTTATACATGAATAAATCCAGACTCCCTCTATTTAACAAGAAAAATCATTAAACAGCAAAATCAAAGTAAATCAGCAAGATTAAATGTAAGAGCCAACTGTTGAAGAACATACAGAGATTACAAGCTAAGAGCCAGTAACGGCAGCATTTATCATTGAAGTTTCAGCAGCAAACACAAGTGACAGCAGAGCAGTGAGAGGGGGGCAGGGGGGGGGGGGGGTGGGCAGTGATAGGACAGCACAACATTAGTACAGCGGCAGCATTTATCATTGATAGTTTCAGCAGCAGCAGCAGTGATAGTGACAGCAGCAGCAGTGATAGTGACAGCAGCAGCAGCAGTGATAGTGACAGCAGCAGCAGCAGCAGCAGTGATAGTGATAGTGATAGTGATAGTGACAGCAGCAGCAGTGATAGTGACAGCAGCAGCAGCAGTGATAGTGACAGCAGCAGTGACAGCAGTGATAGTGACAGCAGCAGCACAGCAGCAGCATGAGTGACAGCAGCAGTGATAGTGACAGCAGCAGCAGCAGTGACAGTGACAGCAGCAGCAGTGATAGTGACAGCAGCAGTGATAGTGATGTGACAGCAGCAGCAGTGATAGTGACAGACAGCAGCAGTGATGATAGTGACAGCAGCAGCAGTGATAGTGACAGCAGCAGTGTGATAGTGATAGTGACAGCAGAAGTGATAGTGATAGTGACAGCAGCAGCAGTGATAGTGACAGCAGCAGCAGTGATAGTGACAGCAGCAGCAGTGATAGTGACAGCAGCAGTGAGCAGCAGCAGCAGCAGTGCAGCAGTGATAGTGACAGCAGCAGCAGTGATAGTGATAGTGACAGCAGCAGCAGTGATAGTGACAGCAGCAGTGATAGTGACAGCAGCAGTGACAGTGACAGCAGCAGCAGTGATAGTGACAGCAGCAGCAGTGATGAGTGACAGTGACAGCAGCAGCAGTGATAGTGACAGCAGCAGCAGTGATAGTGACAGCAGCAGTGATAGTGACAGCAGCAGCAGCAGTGATAGTGACAGCAGCAGCAGTGATAGTGCATAGTGATAGTGACAGCAGCAGCAGCAGTGACAGTGACAGCAGCAGCAGTGACAGCAGCAGCAGCAGTGATAGTGACAGCAGCAGCAGCAGATAGTGACAGCAGCAGCAGTGACAGTGACAGCAGCAGCAGTGATAGTGACAGCAGCAGTGACAGTGACAGTGACAGCAGCAGTGAGTGACAGTGACAGCAGCAGCAGTGATAGTGACAGCAGCAGCAGCAGTGATAGTGACAGCAGCAGCAGCAGTGATAGTGACAGTGACAGTGACAGCAGCAGCAGTGACATGACAGTGACAGCAGCAGCAGCAGTGATAGTGACAGCAGCAGCAGCAGTGACAGTGACAGCAGCAGCAGCAGCAGTGATAGTGACAGCAGCAGCAGTGATAGTGACAGCAGCAGCAGCAGTGATAGTGACAGTGACAGCAGCAGTGATAGTGACAGCAGCAGCAGTGATAGTGACAGCAGCAGCAGCAGCAGTGATAGTGACAGCAGCAGCAGCAGTGACAGTGACAGCAGCAGCAGCAGTGATAGTGACAGCAGCAGCAGAGTGACAGTGACAGCAGCAGCAGTGACAGTGAGCAGCAGCAGTGATAGTGACAGCAGCAGCAGCAGTGATAGTGACAGCAGCAGACAGATAGCAGTGACAGTGCAGTGATAGTGACAGCAGCAGTGATAGTGATAGTGACAGCAGTAGTGAGTGCAGCAGCAGCAGTGATAGTGACAGCAGCAGCAGCAGTGAGTGAGTGACAGCAGCAGCAGCAGTGATAGTGACAGCAGCAGCAGTGATAGTGACAGCAGCAGCAGTGATAGTGACAGCAGTGACAGCAGCAGCAGCAGTGATAGTGACAGCAGCAGCAGTGATAGTGATAGCAGCAGCAGTGATAGTGACAGCAGCAGCAGTGACAGTGACAGCAGCAGCAGTGATAGTGACAGCAGCAGCAGCAGCAGCAGATGATAGTGACAGCAGCAGCAGCAGTGATAGTGACAGTGATAGTGACAGCAGCAGCAGTGATAGTGACAGCAGACAGTGACAGCAGCAGCAGCAGTGATAGTGACAGCAGCAGCAGCAGTGATAGTGACAGCAGCAGCAGCAGATAGTGACAGCAGCAGCAGCAGTGCAGTGATAGCAGCAGCAGTGACAGTGACAGCAGCAGCAGTGATAGTGACAGCAGCAGCAGATAGTGACAGCAGTGACAGTGACAGCAGCAGCAGTGACAGTGACAGCAGCAGCAGTGATAGTGACAGCACAGCAGCAGCAGCAGCAGTGATAGTGACAGCAGCAGCAGTGATAGTGACAGCAGCAGCAGCAGTGATAGTGACAGCAGCAGCAGTGATAGTGACAGCAGCAGCAGTGATAGATAGTGACAGCAGCAGCAGCAGTGATAGTGACAGCAGCAGCAGTGATAGTGACAGCAGCAGCAGTGATAGTGACAGCAGCAGCAGCAGTGACAGTGACAGCAGCAGCAGTGATAGTGACAGCAGCAGTGACAGTGACAGCAGCAGCAGTGATAGTGACAGCAGCAGTGATAGTGACAGCAGCAGCAGCAGTGATAGTGACAGCAGCAGCAGCAGTGACAGCAGCAGCAGTGAGTGACAGCAGCAGCAGCAGTGATAGTGACAGCAGCAGCAGCAGTGATAGTGACAGCAGCAGCAGTGATAGTGACAGCAGCAGCAGTGATAGTGCAGCAGCAGCAGCAGTGATAGTGACAGCAGCAGCAGCAGTGACAGTGACAGCAGCAGCAGTGATAGTGACAGCAGCAGCAGTGATAGTGACAGCAGCAGCAGCAGTGATAGTGACAGCAGCAGCAGCAGTGATAGTGACAGCAGCAGCAGTGATAGTGACAGCAGCAGCAGCAGTGACAGCAGTGACACAGCAGCAGCAGTGACAGTGACAGCAGCAGCAGTGATAGTGACAGCAGCAGCAGCAGTGATAGTGACAGCAGCAGCAGTGACAGTGACAGCAGCAGCAGTGACAGTGACAGCAGCAGCAGTGATAGTGACAGCAGCAGCAGACAGTGACAGCAGCAGTGACAGTGACAGTGACAGCAGCAGCAGCAGTGATAGTGAGCAGCAGCAGCAGTGACAGTGACAGCAGCAGCAGTGACAGTGACAGCAGCAGCAGCAGCAGCAGTGACAGTGACAGCAGCAGCAGTGACAGTGACAGCAGCAGCAGTGTGTGACAGCAGCAGCAGTGACAGTGACAGCAGCAGCAGTGTGACAGCAGCAGCAGCAGTGACAGTGACAGCAGCAGCAGTGATAGTAACAGCAGCAGCAGCAGTGATAGTGACAGCAGCAGCAGTCAGCAGCAGCAGTGACCAGCAGCAGCAGTCAGTCATCATAGTACAGGCAGCAGTCATAGTAACAGCAGCAGCAGCAGTGACAGTGACAGCAGCAGCAGTGACAGTGACAGCAGCAGTGACAGCAGCAGCAGCAGTGATAGTGACAGCAGCAGCAGTGATAGTGACAGTGCACATTCTCCTGCTGCCTGTCATCTAAGGAACATGGTTCTGTGCATTTTCTGCCCTGACATCTGCGACGTCTGAAGACAGCACATTTGTCAAAAATTCCCCTGTCTGTTCCTCACTGTGTGTTCCATACGAGTTAACCTGGCACCTTGTTCTGAGTGTTGATTTGTATTCTGACCGGTTTTCAGTCACTCTGCACTCTGTTTCAGTCTCAGCTCATGGCAGCAGCAACAGCACCAGCAGGAACACTAACAGCAACACCAACAGCAGCAGCAGCAACAAAAACTGCTCTACAGAACAGACACCCATCCTGCACTCCCAGCTTACCTGCAAGGAAAGAGGGACAACCCAACTGGGAGAAGCCCTCACTGACGCTGATGTTGGAGGTTCTGTCCCTTGTCTGCCGCTCTCCCTCCCCGCTTGTCTTCTCCTCTTCCATAAGCACCATCATCACCTGTTGACGTGCCATGGAGATGGTCATGTGACGCTGTAGTCATGTGAGCATTAGGCTGAAATTGTCTTATGACAGGAAATAATCTGAATCAAATTAGTTCGAAGTTCACCAACCCTACTGCTGATACTGTTGCATTCTCCTGTCTTCTTCTTTGTCTTTTGTCTTAATCTACCTCTTTCTTTCTTCCCTCTTCTGTCTTTTCATACACAGTGACCATGGTCACTGATTATTCAGTTGCTCAGGATTCATCTTTCCTTGTGCTGTTAACAATAAATCAGACACACCATATGACTGACAAGAAGAGAAATATAAATGAGAGAAAAAGACACGAGTAATAGCAGAAAGAAAAAAAAATCAAAAGAAAGAAAGAACAGGAGAAAGAGAGGAAAGAAAAAAAGAAAGAGGGGAAGAAGAAAGAAAAGGGAAGAAAAGCGCGAGAAACAGGAGGAAGGAAGGAAGACCAGAGAGAAAAACCTGAGCTGCTTTCTCGGCGAATTTAGCGACTCTAGCCAGGGACTCCGGATTGTTCAGAGACGCCTTGTCTTCTCCCGCACTCATCACGCTGATGCCGTCACCTGGGCAACAGTGACTTTTTTGCACAGAATGCCAGACACATAATCACAGATAATAAACACATGACCAAACATGAAGATGACTACATAACTGTAAAGGAAAAACACTTTGATCACATACACAAAAACACGATCAGCACACATAATTGTTAATGATGAACATGTAACCAAAAATCTGCAAGTGCTGAACACATAGGTACAAATGTTGAACAACTGAGAGACACATAATGAAAAATGACAAACCAGACCACACAACTTACAAACGAAATATGACTGATACAACCATATATGACAGACACATAGCCAGAAATGATGAACACACATAGCTACTAATGGAAAGCACATTAACACAAATGACACACACACACACATTCCCAAAATGACAAACACATAATCGCTAGTGATGAATACACCACTACAAATGACTCTAAGACAAGACAAACATGCAACCAAAAAAAAACAAATGCATGATCACAAATGATGAACATACAACCAATATTTACAAACACATATCCACAAATAACACAAGAAAAAAAGAAAAAAAAAAAAGAAAAAAAATCCAGAGATAATGAACATACAACCACAAAAGACAACCCAGAAATTACACACATAACCACGCATGATGATAAAACAATCACAGACGTCAAGCACCACAAATCCCTACCCCATCCAACTTCTTCCTGCCCATGATCGGCACTATGATTAGCTTTTGAAAACAGCCCACTTCACATGTTTTAAACACTATGTTGACCGTTCGTGCTTACATTGCAATTCCCTTTAATGACCTTAAAGTGTCCTCAATGATCTCAAAGTGTCCTGTCTTACCATCAAACTGTCATAAATGAGCTCAAACTGTCCAAAATGACCTCTCACAGGTTGTCTAAACAATCTTGATGTGTCCTTACTGACTCTTTTAAAAGCTCCTACGTGACTTCAGACTATCCCTCATTATCTCAAAGTGGCCTGAACACTAGTGTGAGTGGTAATGCCTTTGTGTTATCCTTCTGCAGGCCTGAGATTCCCACAAGTGGACTTTGGTTATATGATGAAAAAAAGCAGCGGTAAAACAAGTTGTCTTGGCAAGCCTGAGTGAGGTACAGTCACCCACCAGAGTTTGTGTACTTCATGAAAACAGGATGAAGACTTAAAGTATGCTACTTACGACTTTCCGACTGGTATCACCACTTCAGTAAAGGTGATTAATTTTGTATTTTTCACTAATTGCACACTGAATTTCTTTTATTCTTACTAACAGAGGGTACATCTGCATTCCTGTAGTAAACTATTAAACATGGCCTGCCACAGTGTAAAAACTATGGTTTAAAAAAAAAAAAAAAAAATTTTTTTTGCAAAACTTAGCACAAAACAAAAAATACAACACAAAGAGAAAAATGAGTACACTTGCTGCGTTTTTTTCAGCATTTTTTTTATAAATCTAAATTTACCCTAACATAAAAAAGGGGGAAAAAAAAAAAACGCAAACTGACAAACTCGAATAACTGCAGAAAGGGAATTAACTCTACTTCCACCAAAGGCCTGTATATCGAAAGAGCACACTGAAGCAAACTCAAGAGTTCAACAATATGCAACTTCTATGAGTTTAATGCAGCTAGGCAATACATGCAATAGTGACAATCTGAATTCATGTGGTTAGACAGGATGTATAAACTGACCTAAAAATGTCGATGAAAATGTCCTGAATGACCTTAAAAAATGACACCCCACAAGCCCCTCAAATGTCTTAGTTGACAGTTCGGTCCCCAGCTTGGAGCAGCTCTCACCTCCGACACTGCCCGTTTCATCCGCAGGATGCTGGGTCCATTTGTCCATGTCCTCCGTCTCCTCCGTCTGGATGTCCCGCTCCACCGCGTCCTCATTGGTCTGAACGTACGCCTGGGGACACGCCGTGATTGGTGCAGGCAGTCAGCAAGCATGTGGCACAGTAGCAATGAAAAGAGAAAGCAAGAGAGAGAGGAAGGAGGAGGGGTGAGAGAGTGAGAGCGAGAAACAGAGAGGGAGACAGAGATGGGAAGGGGGGACGGAGAGAGAGAGAAAGAATGAGACAGACAGAAAGACAGACAGAGAGAAAGAGAAGAGAAAGAGAGAGAAGAGAGCTGAGAGAGAGAGAGAGAGAGAGAGAGAGAGAGAGAGAGAGAGAGAGAGAGAGAAGAAGAGAGATGAGAAGGGCTTCTTTCCCTGTGCATGTGAAATGTTTATGGTATCACAACTATTGCTTACCCACCATGTTTTGCAGGGTTTTTTTTTCTTTGTTTTTATTTTTTGTTTTTGCTTCTGCTTTTATTCATTTCAGTGTCAGATTTCCAGTCTAGTTTGAAAATCAGCATTTTGAGATCGGTTTAACACTGACTCCTAAAACTAGGTTCAGCTAATAAGAAAAGGTATGATGCACTGCGGTGCATTCAGACAGTGCCACCCAGTGCTGGCGCCATGTTATGTACACAGCGTCATGGTGCTGCCTACAGCACTTTCTATTGGATGCATGTAAACATGGTGGAGGAAGGGGGAAGACAGTTACATGGTTTGAATTTTTGCCTTAGGAGCTGGTCATGAGGTTTTTTTTTCCCTTAAGCCAAAAGTTTTAAAGAGAAAGTATTGCAGCAAATCAATGGAACTACTGCAGAAACATGGAATCACTTGACTGAAAACTACCACAATCATACCATTTTCAGCTCACCGATGAATACAGACATCAGAATTTTGTCATCTCCAAACTGACAGAAATGTGCCGTTGCAATATGAGGGAATGCAGTATTACATGTGGGCTGAGAGTCAGTACTGGGCCACTGTTTTGTTTATTTCAGGCCAAGCAAAATGACTGACCAATCTCTCTCACTTCACTCTGCCTCTCACTGTCTCTCTGTCATCCCAGAGATGTGCTACTGGATGCTCCCAGTCTCAGTGTCACCATCTGATTCAGATTTCCAACAGTAACATGGAAATGGTTTTAGTGAAGGATGATACACAAACGCCTGTATGGTGACTCGCATTGTGCTGCAAGAGATGGGTGCACTCAATTCAAATGGATGCATTTTCTGTATCACATGTATCTTTTGCAATTCCACAGTCATTCAATAGTTTTGGCAGGCACAGGCTGGTTTAATGAACAAGAAATTTCCTAATGGATCTAACGTGACTGAAACTTTTTATACTTGGATTTGGGAAAAAAAACCCAGACTGATCACATCTTTTTCTTGTTTTTTTTTTTTTTTAATTTCATAATGATACTTGTTACATAGCACTAATATCAATACAGACTAACTTAGGATAGAATTATTCATACCTTTCAACATATGAATCAGTTAGGCGAGAGAGAGACAGAGAGAGAGAGAGAGAGACATAGAAAGTGAGACAGTGAGACATAGAAAGTGAGAGAGAGAGAGAGAGAGAGACAGAGAGAGAGAGAATCAATCACCTGTTTGGTATTAGACCGACCGAAACTGCGGATGTATAACTCATACTCTCGGACAGGTGGAAGGTCAAACAGGTCATAGAACACCGTGTCCAGCTCTATCATGTTTTTCAGGTCATCAGCGCGTCGCCGAGCTTTACTAGCCTGTGACAGGTTCATGACTCGCTGTTTGGCCGAGACGAAATTGATGAATGTCTTGGGCCTGGCTGGCCGATCGCCATCTTGCATTGCCTGCTGGGAGCCAGGGCCCTCCCCTTCCTTGAACCTCTCGTCCGATAACTCCGTCTGTGAAGAAACACATCAGGATGATGAAAAAAAAAGAAACGGTTCTAGCTTACAGTTCATGCTGGAATTTTAAAAATGAAACGAAGTGAAGAGCACAGTCTTTTTCTACAGTCTCAGATCAAAAGTCAAATTCCACTGCATCATCATTATTTAAAAAAAACTGATTCACATCAAGAGCCTTTCAAGCTCTGTTCTCATGTTCACATTAGTTTTCACTTCCCCTCCACGCTGAAGATCTGCTGCAGGCTACCAAAGCAAAACATGTGGCTAAAGTTTGGGAAAGAATGCTCTGCTTATCTAAACAACGACATCCCTCAAAATGAAGTGCTTTCGAAAGGGAGATAACCCATACCTGTTGATTACTTAACATTGCTTGTCTAAACTACAAAATTCCTCAGTCAGAAGCGCTTTCAAAAGGGAGATAACCCATATGCAGTCGATTACTGAACATTCATTCCCTATGGGAACAACTTAGGACAAAAATACAATAAAAACAGATTTTGAAATAATCAGTGGTAGAACAGAAACCGCTAACAGAATCAGAAATACATATGCAAACATGTCAAAGCAGAATCGGACTATAATTACCACCATCTTGTTTCTCTCTGCAAACAACCTTCGAGGGCTGTCACAGGCCAGTTGTAGCCCTTGTGGCAAATGTCCCAGTGGCAGAGTACTACACTGGCTACAGAATGCTCCATCCGTGTAGCAGAGCAGTGAAGACAAGCATGGACCTGTCGTGTCTTTTGGGATCAAGTCCTTAGTGTGGCATGATCTTGGAACTGTC
>JADBJO010001788.1:0-5000 GCA_016801955.1 Conus betulinus | reverse complement strand
ATGACGGAACCTAATCAGCCTGTCGGTGGCAAGCAAACCCTGCTCTCATGCCCATAATCCCTGCACTTCAACCCCTGTTCACTGAACATGGGGCACAGACACCTTCCATAAACACAGCATCAACTGCTGTTCACTGAACGTGGGGCACAGACACCTTCCATAAACACAGCATCAATGCTGTTCACTGAACATGGGGCACAGACACCTTCCATAAAACACAGCATCAACTGCTGTTCACTGAACATGGGGCACAGACACCTTCCATAAACACACCATCAACTGCTGTTCACTGAACATGGGGCACAGACACCTTCCATAAACACAGCATCAACTGCTGTTCACTGAACATGGGGCACAGACACCTTCCATAAACATGTGTTCGCCGAACTCTGCCCTAAGAGACTGCCGACTGGAGGTTTCCCCTCTGACACTGAGATGGAGACACTCTATCAACAATGCGGATGGGGGAGATGGGGATACTCTGTGGACAGTGCGGATGGGGGACATGGGATACTCTGTGGACAGTGCGGATGGGGGACATGGGGATACTCTGTGGACAATGCGGATGGGGGACATGGGGATACTCTGTGGACAATGCGGATGGGGGACATGGGGATACTCTGTGGACAATGCGGATGGGGGACATGGGGGGACATGCGGATGGGGGACATGGGGATACTCTGTGGACAATGCGGATGGGGGACATGGGGATACTCTGTGGACAATGCGGATGGGGGACATGGGGGATACTCTGTGGACAATGCGGATGGGGGACATGGGGGATACTCTGTGGACAATGCGGATGGGGGACATGGGGATACTCTGTGGACAATGCGGATGGGGGACATGGGGATACTCTGTGGACAATGCGGATGGGGGACATGGGGATACTCTGTGGACAATGCGGATGGGGGACATGGGGGATACTCTGTGGACAATGCGGATGGGGGACATGGGGATACTCTGTGGACAATGCGGATGGGGGACATGGGGATCTGGGACAACATGGGGGATACTCTGTGGACAATGCGGATGGGGGACATGGGGATACTCTCTGTGGACAATGCGGATGGGGGACATGGGGATACTCTGTGGACAACGCGGATGGGGGACATGGGGATACTCTGTGGACAACGCGGATGGGGGACATGGGGATACTCTGTGGACAACGCGGATGGGGGACATGGGGATACTCTGTGGACAACGCGGATGGGGGACATGGGGATACTCTCTGTGGACAACGCGGATGGGGGACATGGGGATACTCTGTGGACAACGCGGATGGGGGACATGGGGATACTCTGTGGACAACGCGGATGGGGGACATGGGGATACTCTGTGGACAACGCGGATGGGGGACATGGGGATACTCTGTGGACAACGCGGATGGGGGACATGGGGATACTCTGTGGACAACGCGGATGGGGGACATGGGGATACTCTGTGGACAACGCGGATGGGGGACATGGGGATACTCTGTGGACAACGCGGATGGGGGACATGGGGATACTCTGTGGACAACGCGGATGGGGGGGGATACTCTGTGGACATGGGATGGGGACTCTACTCTGTGGACAACGCGGATGGGGGACATGGGGATACTCTGTGGACAACAACGATGGGGATGGGGGATACTCTGGGACATGGGGATACTCTGTGGACAACGCGGATGGGGGACATGGGGATACTCTGTGGACACAACGCGGATGGGGGACATGGGGATACTCTGTGGACAACGCGGATGGGGGACATGGGGATACTCTGTGGACAACGCGGATGGGGGACATGGGGATACTCTGTGGACAACGCGGATGGGGGACATGGGGATACTCTGTGGACAACGCGGATGGGGGACATGGGGATACTCTGTGGACAACGCGGATGGGGGGACATGGGGATACTCTGTGGACAACGCGGATGGGGGGACATGGGATACTCTGTGGACAACGCGGATGGGGGACATGGGGATACTCTGTGGACAACGCGGATGGGGGACATGGGGATACTCTGTGGACAACGCGGATGGGGGACATGGGGATACTCTGTGGACAACGCGGATGGGGGACATGGGGATACTCTGTGGACAACGCGGATGGGGGACATGGGGATACTCTGTGGACAACGCGGATGGGGGACATGGGGATACTCTGTGGACAACGCGGATGGGGGACATGGGGATACTCTGTGGACAACGCGGATGGGGGACATGGGGATACTCTGTGGACAACGCGGATGGGGGACATGGGGATACTCTGTGGACAACGCGGATGGGGACATACTCTGGGATAACGCGGATGGGGGGACATGGGGATACTCTGTGGACAACGCGGATGGGGGACATGGGGATACTCTGTGGACAACGCGGATGGGGGACATGGGGATACTCTGTGGGGACAACGCGGATGGGGGACATGGGGATACTCTGTGGACAACGCGGATGGGGGACATGGGGATACTCTGTGGACAACGCGGTGGACAACGGGGATCTGTGGACAACGCGACATGGGGGACATATACTCTGTGGACAACGCGGATGGGGGACATGGGGATACTCTGTGGACAACGCGGATGGGGGACATGGGGATACTCTGTGGACAACGCGGATGGGGGGACATGGGGATACTCTGTGGACAACGCGGATGGGGGACTGGGGATACTCTGTGGACAACGCGGATGGGGGACATGGGGATACTCTGTGGACAACGCGGATGGGGGGACATGGGGATACTCTGTGGACAACGCGGATGGGGGACATGGGGATACTCTGTGGACAACGCGGATGGGGGACATGGGGATACTCTGTGGACAACGCGGATGGGGGACATGGGATACTCTGTGGACAACGCGGATGGGGACATGGGATACTCTGTGGACACGTGGATGGGGGACAATACTCTGCGGGATGGGGGACATGGGGATACTCTGTGGACAACGCGGATGGGGGACATGGGGATACTCTGTGGACAACGCGGATGGGGGACATGGGGATACTCTGTGGACAACGCGGATGGGGGACATGGGGATACTCTGTGGACAACGCGGATGGGGGACATGGGGATACTCTGTGGACAACGCGGATGGGGGACATGGGGATACTCTGTGGACAACGCGGATGGGGGACATGGGGATACTCTGTGGACAACGCGGATGGGGGACATGGGGATACTCTGTGGACAACGCGGATGGGGGACATGGGGATACTCTGTGGACAACGCGGATGGGGGACATGGGGATACTCTGTGGACAACGCGGATGGGGGACATGGGGATACTCTGTGGGACAAACGCGGATGGGGGACATGGGGATACTCTGTGGACAACGCGGATGGGGGACATGGGGATACTCTGTGGACAACGCGGATGGGGGACATGGGGATACTCTGTGGACAACGCGGATGGGGGGGACATGGGGATACTCTGTGGACAACGCGGATGGGGGACATGGGGGAACGCGGATGGGGGACATGGGGATACTCTGTGGACAACGCGGATGGGGGGGACATGGGGATACTCTGTGGACAACGCGGATGGGGGACATGGGGATACTCTGTGGACCAACGCGGATGGGGGACATGGGGATACTCTGTGGACAACGCGGATGGGGGACATGGGGATACTCTGTGGACAACGCGGATGGGGGACATGGGATACTCTGTGGACAACGCGGATGGGGGGACATGGGGATACTCTGTGGACAACGCGGATGGGGGGACATGGGGATACTCTGTGGACAACGCGGATGGGGGACATGGGGATACTCTGTGGACAACGCGGATGGGGGACATGGGGATACTCTGTGGACAACGCGGATGGGGGACATGGGGATACTCTGTGGACAACGCGGATGGGGGACATGGGGATACTCTGTGGACAACGCGGATGGGGGACATGGGATACTCTGTGGACAACGCGGATGGGGGACATGGGGATACTCTGTGGACAACGCGGATGGGGGACATGGGGATACTCTGTGGACAACGCGGATGGGGACATGGGGATACTCTGTGGACAACGCGGATGGGGGACATGGGGATACTCTGTGGACAACGCGGATGGGGGACATGGGGATACTCTTGTGGACAACGCGGATGGGGGACATGGGGATACTCTGTGGACAAACGCGGATGGGGGACATGGGGATACTCTGTGGACAACGCGGATGGGGGACATGGGGATACTCTGTGGACAACGCGGATGGGGGACATGGGGATACTCTGTGGACAACGCGGATGGGGGACATGGGGATACTCTGTGGACAACGCGGAACATGGGGATACTCTGTGGACAACGCGGATGGGGGACATGGGGATACTCTGTGGACAACGCGGATGGGGGACATGGGGATACTCTGTGGACAACGCGGATGGGGGACATGGGGGATACTCTGTGGACAACGCGGATGGGGGACATGGGGATACTCTGTGGACAACGCGGATGGGGGGACATGGGGATACTCTGTGGACAACGCGGATGGGGGACATGGGGATACTCTGTGGACAACGCGGATGGGGGACATGGGGATACTCTGTGGACAAACGCGGATGGGGGACATGGGGATACTCTGTGGACAACGCGGATGGGGGGACATGGGGATATCTGTGGACAACGCGGATGGGGGACATGGGGATACTCTGTGGACAACGCGGATGGGGGACATGGGGATACTCTGTGGACAACGCGGATGGGGGACATGGGGATACTCTGTGGACAACGCGGAATGGGGACATGGGGATACTCTGTGGACAACCGCGGATGGGGGACACATGGGGATACTCTGTGGACAACGCGGATGGGGGACATGGGGATACTCTGTGGACAACGCGGATGGGGGACATGGGGATACTCTGTGGACAACGCGGATGGGGGACATGGGGATACTCTGTGGACAACGCGGATGGGGGACATGGGGATACTCTGTGGACAACGCGGATGGGGGACATGGGGATACTCTGTGGACAACGCGGATGGGGGGACATGGGGATACTCTGTGGACAACGCGGA
>JADBJO010001787.1:370000-372500 GCA_016801955.1 Conus betulinus | reverse complement strand
CCGTCAAGTAGGACAGTGCATGCACACAGGAGTCACACGGCGTTTCAGTATCACTGGAAAGGCACCGGTCAGAACACGCCTTCTGAAGGGGAGAGGTCTCGTTTCGCCCCTTTCCCGTTTCGCCCGTTCCCGTTTCGCCATCAAGACGAAAGAGAATTTCAAATGTGTCATTTTGCCCTCTCTCTCTCTCAGAGCGTTAACGTTTTATTTCATTAATTTGTTAAAATCATTCAATGATTATGGCGATTAACAGCAACCACACACACACACACACACACACACACACACACACACACACACTTACTTTTACTTTCTCAGCGATGATAATTTAACAATTTGAACCAAATGAAAATTTGTAGCAATATATACTGATACTATCACCATGGAAATTTTTAATCTTCGGTTCATCATCATGGGGGGTGTTAGGGAATTTCAACAACTGCATGCATTTTTACGGAGGTCAGAATTTCATTTGATTTACATCAATTTACTTTGTCACTTAGATGATGTTCAATCAAGTCTATGTGGCTGAGAGATTTACAGCACTCAGAACACATTTTTCGGTGTCTATTTACCGACTGTAAATTCAATGGATAGGACGCTGGTAGCCTTTCAGTAATGAAAGGAAATGAAACGACGAAGTGACATGTCGCCTCATACTTACAATAGACAACCACACTGTACGTGCCATGAAATAAGACACCCATGTATCCTATGTTGACTATGACTCATCACAAACTCACAATGAAGAACGAGGTTTGGTGCAGAATGAAATAAGACTTCCATGTATCCTATATTGACTATGACTCATCACAAACTTAAAATGGAGAACGAGGTTTGATGCAGAATGAAATGGGACACCCCAATCAGCCCACACTGTTTATGACTTATCCCAAGCTTAAAATGGAGAACCAAGTTTTGTGTGCATTGAAACAAGACACCCATTTACCTTACACTGACTATGACTCATCTCCAGGTTAAAAACGCAGAACCAAGTTTAGTTTGCCATGAAATTAGATACCCATTTTACCCTACATTGACTATGATTCCTCTCAAACTCAAAATGGAGAACCAAGTTTTAGTGCCGTAGAATGAGACACACCAAGTGTTGTGCACCATGAAATAAGACACAGATTTAGCCTACACTGACTATGACCCATCTCAAGATTCTTAAAAACAAATGACTCCAGAAAAGCGCGAACTGACACTGCTGCGAGAGGCGAATCCACGCGACTCGAACTTTTTAAAAGAAGAGGGAAAAAAAGACAAGAACAACGGAAAGGGCGAAACAGCAAAGGCCAAACAGAACGCACTCGTCAACAGAAGGCATGTTTTTTTAAGGATTATTGCACTGAAAATAAGTTCACCGGGAACAGCGTGAGGAAGTTTGTCCCAAGTGACAGGTCCAATGACGAAAACATTGCTCCGTGTACCCGCGGGCTTTGGGGAATGGTTAACACACTAATGTCTACTGAGGAGTGAGAGGAACAAGACGTTTGTCAATTCAAAGTATATCTACAGAGAGAAACAGAACATAAAATCCTAGTGCAGCAGACGGAACCTCACTTGTATTGTCCAAGAGAGTGGACTCCCTAGAGTTTGATCACATGAGGAGCACTATCAGCCTGCTTTAAAAGCATATTAGCTGCATGATTTGACAGGCTTACGGGGGATTAAAAAGATTAATGGGGTAGCCTGTGAGGAAGCGGAGAAGGGAGATATGAAGATAAATGAGTACACGTAAACAAAATCGTGATCTCACGTATATGATCCCAAGGCAACTGGAGAAGCAACATATGCAAAAAAATGTTTGAAGAAATCTGGTGGGCGAAACAAAAAACAAAAGACACACACAAACAAAGAAGCAAACGGGACTACGCGCTTTCCCAAGGGAAAAGCAGTCCGAATTTCACACACAAAAACTTCGTTCAACAAGTTTTTAAACAGTAAATACCGAGCAAGTGGGGGTAACTCTTGCTCCGCCATGACGAAATCCATGCACGCCGCCTGTAACTCACAACGCATCCTGCTTACGACACCGAATCGCCTAGCAGAAATGACAACAACAGAACACACAGAACAAACAAGGAGACAACCCCCAGTTCAATTCAATACAACGCAAACAATCGGCTCCAGGACTCTTGGAGGCCTTCCACTACACTTTTTCCTCCGCTACCTTGGTCTCCTCCATGCAGGGAGCACTGGCATGAGAAGCCTCGTACCCCATCGCCGGCGCACCACCACAGTGCCCGCCCACAGCCGCAGCAGCCAGAGTCTCTGAGGTCGTGTAGGGCGGAGGACTGAAGCCCCCAGCCAGCTGCTCCGGAGGCAGGAAGACCAAGGCTCCTCCGCTGAAGGCACACGCCGCGGCAGGGGCCACGTTCGCCCCAGGTCTGGGCTCGGGTGATGGGATGTAGCGGTTCTGTGTGTAGATGACGACGGCGGAGATGATGGCCAGGAGGCAGCTGGTGAGGCTGACGCCGAAGGCCCACGCCAGTTC
>JADBJO010001787.1:362500-365000 GCA_016801955.1 Conus betulinus | reverse complement strand
GGAATGAAAACATTAATGTTTGTGACACGGGAAGAACTACAGTTGCTCCTGTAGTGGATACCGCGCACCGACTTCCATTGTTTGAGCTATTTTTGGCCCACACACGCGGATTTTGGATTAAGGTATTCTCTGTGTAGCAGATCCGAGTCTAGACACATCGAGTACACTCTATTTCGTTAGAACAGCGGTTGGCTTTGAAACGGCTCTGTAACGCCCATTATTGTGTTTGGCTGCCGCATACCAGGGCATGGGTACTTTCTATGCAAACGTTTACCTGCTCACAAATGGAAACTCCTACAGGATCGAATGGTTGCATGTATTGTTGCATTTGCATAGTTCGCTTGGCCACCTACTGCCAGAGGATATTCATTTGCGGTTAGTGTATTTTCGCTGTAAAGACAAGACATATTGGCAGAGCACTTACTGACGGTCATTTTGGCTTGTAAACTTGGGCAGCAAGTCTACTCCTTCTTAAATAGCATCAGTTGGACGACGCCCAATTTAACAAGTCCTACTAAGTGGTTAAACGCTTGAGTGACATGCTACAAAAGCGTCACATCACGGCGACATCCTATTACAGTGACAACCGGCTGGCTTGAGTATATTTTCTCGATGAACAGGCTATGACAGGAAATAAGAAACTTCGAGCAGCAGTTAACTTTAGAAAGTAAGAAAGTAACAGTACACACGCAAACCCATAAATAGGGATTGTGATCAACAAAATTAAGTGGTGATTAAAGGCTGAGGCAAAGAGAGAATGGTGAAATAGGATCGAGCTGAGCAAAGAAGAGAATACCAAAACAATCCAAAAGAGAGTCCAACACACACTCCAAAGAAGTCTGGGATGACATGAAATCTGGCATGTGCCCCATCTTAGGATTAGTTCATTCTGAGATCTGTATATGACCTCCACTCGAATATAAACCTGGTGAAATGGAAGAAATCAGATGACCCTTGTTTGTGCCCACTCTGCCAAGGCAAACAAACAGTGAATTACGTTTCGAGCTAATGCAAGCAGCTCTAACCCAAAGAAGGTACACATGGAGGCAGAGTCTAGTGCTTAAAGAGATCCTACATGCCATTAAAATAACGCCGACAGAAGCTTCAGCAACGTTTTACATGTCAAGAAGCAACAAATCATGGTCAGGAACAGCTTGACATCCAAAGGAAGCGGATTTACTTGATGAACTGGGTGATTGAGCATACACAGCTGACCTTCCAGCATGAAGGAAACACACACACACACACACCACACATAGTGCCACATAAAAGCATAAGAGAATTAATAAACATCCAGATGACTGAGAAGTATACCAACCCAGTAAGCAGCCTGAGAAAATCGGGCTTCCAAGCCAACGTTCTCGCGATAGAGACTGGAGCAAGGGGGAGTTGAAGGCGTATCTGCCTATGATGTCTTAAGGAAGCTCTCCATTTCTGGGGAGAAGAGGACAAGAGCCCTATCAGTAAGGCAAAAGCAGCTAAAGGTTTCAAGCTGGATCTGGCCAAGAAAAAAAACGAAATTGAACTTTATAAGGCTTTAATTTTCAGTCTTCAACAGTAGTCCAATTGCTACGTGTGTGAGAAGTCCTTCTCAAGGCCATATAGCCTTGAATCGCTGGTGCATCCAGAATTTGAAAGTTTGAATCCCAGCAGCCTCAGGAAAAATGGTGACAGTAGAAGGGCATCCAGGAGTCATGACTTGGATGCGACCCTGCTGCCTTGGAGTCTAAAAGAGATACGAGCCAAAACACGGGGTGGAAGCTTCTTCTCTGCTGCCCAGTTCTACCTATGACTTTGGTACTAAGTTAGTGTCACTTCATTCCTGACACCACGACCCCCCCCCCCCCCCCCCCCCCCCCCCCCCTGACAATCAATCCCTTGTCTTACATTATTCTTGGCCATTCTAGCTCTCAGCTCCAAGACCAGCAAACCCAAGATAGGTCCAACAAAAGGCCTATAACATGTTCCTCACCACCATCCGAGATAAAAAGACTAGAATAGATGGTGATTTTCTAACAAGTGTTGAAAATACTTTCGGGCCTGTTTCTTATGAACAATTCCTCACCACATGAAACAGATGTTGAAATGCTGCACTGCAGGAATAAAATGATTTTGTGTTTGAAGACAAAACTCAGTCACACACAAAAACACACACCAATGATGCAGATTATTGATGAATATGCTAACAAATGTATTTGAAAAGAATCAGAATTGTTCATCTGTTTCTAACATTGAGATCAAAATGTCTAAACTCGTCAAAAACTTCTCATTTCTCACAAAAAGTTTGTGAAAGTTGAATTTGGTATTAGCGTCTGCACAAGATTTGATGTGTAAAATGAAATCAAAGAATCAGCATGCATGAGTATACACATACATGATAAACAAGATCAGAGTCACTGTGAGTTGCGAAAACGACTTCTGGCTGACTAAAACTCATTCTACAATACAAAAATACATACTTGTGATCTTTCTCATCAATGTTTTATTAATTCTATCATTT
>JADBJO010001787.1:307500-357500 GCA_016801955.1 Conus betulinus | reverse complement strand
CTGCACATGAAATGTAGATTCCATTCTGGTTGTTTTAGAAAACTTGTTAATATTAAGTGTATCAACTGCACCAAGTGCCTTTTGTGTGCTAATGTCTGACCTTCAGTTCCTCTGGCCGACTTACAAACTTGTAACCAGATGGCTGCCTGCACCAGCCATTCATGAGATAACTGAACAGCATACATGTACTAAATCCTTCAACAAGTCCAAGTATTTTTGATTAGGACCATGTTTTCATGCTTTTTGTTCTATGTTGCACTATATCTTTAACAATGTCAAATGCATCGTCAATGCGCTGGAATTTTTTTCATCAGTATTTTTACTGTGTGCACTGATTTTTCAAAGTGGCTTCATCAAGACAGCCCTGGGCCCAGAGAGGAGTTTTTGTTTGGCAACCATATCAGAAATGGGTAAATCCAAAAAAAAAAAAAAAAAAAAAAAAGGTGAAAGTCTGAAAGTTAATAGTGAATGAATTAGCTCAGACACACACTACAAAGTGTTACCTGTAAAAGTAGATGAGGGGCTCCTGGATCGTCTCGGACATACTGACTCCATTAACATGGCCGTACCAGACATGATGGTCCCCAACACCATGGTAGGAGTGAGTCTCACACAGTAGCACTGCCAGTGACCCCAGGATGATGGGCAAACCCTGATATACAATACATACAGTAACACTACCAGTGACCTGTGGATGATGGGCAAACCCTGATATACAATACAAACAGTAACACTACCAGTGACGCGTGGATGATGGGCAAGCCCTGATATACAATACATTATACATACAGTAACACTGCCAGTGACCCCAGGATGATGGCAAACCCTGATATACAATACATACAGTAACACTACCAGTGACCCTTGGATGATGGACAAACCCTGATATACAATACACACACAGTAACACTACCAGTGACACGTGGATGATGGGTAAACCCTGATATACAGTACACACAGTAGTAACCCCCCCCCCCCCCCAGTGACCCCAGAATGATGGGCAAACCCTGATATACAATACACACACACACACAGTAACACTGCCAGTGACCCCAGGATGATGGGCAAACCCTGATATACAATACACACACAGTAACCCCCCCCCCCCCCCCCCCCCCCCCCCCCCAGTGACCCCAGAATGATGGGCAAACTCTGACATACAGTATACACACAGTAACACTACCAGTGACCCCAGGATGATGGGCAAACCCTGATATACAATACACACACACACACACAGTAACACCCCCAGTGACCCCAGGATGATGGGCAAACCCTGACATACAGTACACACACAGTAACACTAAAGTGACCCCAGGATGATGGGCAAACCCTGACATACAGTACACACACAGTAACACTACCAGTGACCCCAGGATGATGGGCAAACCCTGATATACAGTACACACACGGTAACACTACCACTGACCCCAGGATGATGGGCAAACCCTGATATACAGTACACACACAGTAGTGCTGCCAGTGACCGCAGGATGATGGGCAAAACCTGATATACAGCACACACAGTAACACCCCCAGTGACCCCAGGATGATGGGCAAAGCCTGATATACAGCACACACACACACACACACACACACACACACACACACACACACACACACACAACACATAAACACACACACAAAAATACAAACATATGCTGATCTGTATACTGCCCATGTGGACACAGAACAAAGATAAAAGAAATCAAGGAACAAATGAAAAATTAACAAACTGAAAACAATGATAAAACAAATACTGCAAAAACAGAAAAAAAATTTTCAATAAAATATTTTATTCTTTGAAATGAGGGGAAGGGTGGGGGTGGGGAGGTTACGAATCACAAAATTCTTGATTGCATCCACATGTAGTTTCATTCAGTCCTGAAACTAGTCAGGAATAGTAAAAAGCTGTAACAGACCAAATCTGTACCTACTTCCTCTTCATAATAGGTATGTATTTCTTTTCCCTCACTTTGCAAAAGAAGATAAACATACAACAGCAAGTCAGCATATGGAATAGTAAAAAGCTGTAACAGAAAAGTGAAGACAAATCTGTATACACAAACTAATTTGCCTGTCCACTTGTCATGGTCTGAATGGCTTAGTGCATATGTGTAAAAAAGGAGAGGTTTCCCTCACTTGCGTGTGTGTGTGTGTAAGATAAACATACAACAGCAAGTGCTTCGTGTACAGCATATGGACACAAACTGCCACACATACACGGGGGGGGGGGGGGGGGGGGGGGGGGGATGCTGTTATTCACCATACTACAAAAGGAAGAAAGGAATTCTTCTTCCCCTCAATCACTGTCAGCAATCCTCAAATAACTAATTCTACAGCCTCAGGCACAATTCACTACACAAATCTACAGTTTACATTGTTTTCGGTGCAAACTAGATACATTAATGTTCCTATTAATCTAAGTTTGAAATGCAGACTTTGATACAAACAGTTTACTCCACATGATCTGTAAGTTCAGATCTACATATTTGGGTTGAGTTTCAGATGGTGTTTACATCCACGTGTTCCTAGTTTTCCAGATGTCATAATTCCAGAAATTTCTTGAAACCCAGAATCATCGAAAAAGTGCAAGAAGCTTTCAGGTTCCAGAAAATGTTTCTCGAATGATCTACAATGCCATATGGGTATTGTGTATTACTTAAGGATTCACAAATTTTATCTCATGGAGAACAAAACTTCACGGAAAACTTCATTACTGATTAAGTCACAGATCTTTGTTCATGTTTCTTCAGCTGAGTGAGTACAACCTTGAATATTTAAGACCAAACAATCAAAAGATGCAGTTCAGCGAACCTCATCTACCTGATCTTCAAGCTAATATATGCCAGCAAATTTCCCAGTCTGCCGGATCATGTACATGACCTACAACAAAAATAAGAGCAAGATGCCATGGAAAAGAAGGAATAAGACTGCTGGTATTATGATGTTTTTGATTGAATACCATAATAAATGTCATCTCCTTGTGACAGTTGAACATATACTTGTGAATGGCTAACTGGCTCTGCTTGCTTTGAAAAGTGAAGACCATGTCTCACCTAGACAAACACCAAAATCACATTTATACACAACTCCCATTTGCTTTGATTTCTGTCCACTTGTACTTGGTCTGAATGGCTTAGTGCATATGAGTGTAAAAGGAGAGGTTACCTGTGCACAGGTCTGTGTGTGTGTGTGTGTATGTGTGTGTACATGCATGTGTAGGTATGTATGTGTGTGTGTGTGTGTGTGTGTGGGGGGGGGGGGGGGGGGGGGAGGGAATGCTGTTATTCTTCCATACTAGCAAAAGGAAGAAAGGAATTTTTCTTCCCCTCAATCACTGTCAGCAATCCTCAAATAACTAATTCTACAGCCTCAGGCACAATTCACTACACAAATCTACAGTTTACATTGTTTTCGGTGCAAAACTAGATACATTAATGTTCCTATTAATCTAAGTTTGAAATGCAGGACTTTGATACAAACAGTTTACTCCACATGATCTGTAAGTTCAGATCTACATATTTGGGTTGAGTTTCAGATGGTGTTTACATCCACGTGTTCCTAGTTTTCCAGATGTCATAATTCCAGAAATTCTTGAAACCCAGAATCATCGAAAAAGTGCAAGAAGCTTTCAGGTTCCAGAAAATGTTTCTCGAATGATCTACAATGCCATATGGGTATTGTATTACTTAAGGATTCACAAATTTTATCTCATGGAGAACAAAACTTCACGGACAAACTTCATTACTGATTAAGTCACAGATCTTTCTTTGATGATTTGTTCATGTTTCTTCAGCTGAGTGAGTACAACCTTGAATATTTAAGACATTACACTTCCAAAAGTTCAGTTCAGCGACAAAATGTTGATTACCTGATCTTCAGCTAATATATGCACAGCAAATTCCCAGTCTGCCGGATCATTTCATGCATGCGACTGCAACAAGCAATAAAACAAAATATGATAAAAAGTCATCAAATTTTTTCATGCGCATACCTACGAAAATAAGAGCAAGATGCCATGGAAAAGAAGGAATAAGACTGCTGGTATTATGATGTTTTGATTGATTGAAAAAAAAGAACCACGGGTCATAATAAATCAACAGTTATACTTGTGAAAGTTGAACATATACTTGTGAATGTTAAACATATAGTGTTTGAATTAAAAAACGTACTTTCAACAAAAAAAAAAACTAACATTTATGAAGCACTCCCAGGTCGAGAGATGATGAACGACTACAACAAACACACACACAAAACAAAAAAAAGGGGGAAGGGGAGGTGTGAGAGACACAACAAAGCACATCACACACTGTGAAAGCAGACAAGTTGTTTCAATTGTTCCCTTTCCTGTTCAGGAACAACTTTTTCCAGAACCACAGATAAATGGAACGTATGTTGCCATTCGACAATGTTTGTACCATGTGTCTCAGTGAAAGTGAATTATCATATCTGAAACCAGTATATATAAAAAAGGCTTACAGCCATTAGGCATGCCAACTTCCTGAACACACACACACACACACACACACACACACACACACACACACACACACACACACACATAAAATCTAGCAAAACACAATACCATTGAGTATCTATCTTTATACACTTGTCCTTACAATCATAGTTTTCTATACTACTGCTGCAATCAAGGAAAGCTAATCAGGCATTTGAAGATGCATCTATCTCTTGTATTTTACCTGATCCATGTAAGCATGTAACTCTTCTGGATTTTCCTTTTTTCAACAGTGGAAATCTGTGCTCACAAGTCCTTTATGACTGCTTTGAAAAAAAGATACTTGTAAAATCTTTAAGATAATTTTGAGAAATAGGGAGATCGGGTGATTTATGGATGTTTTTGAAAATATAGCACTTATGAATTGTTTTGGAATAAAAGAAAAAAAAGGTACTTGCAAGTCATTTGTGATTGAAAACATGTCACTAATGAGTCATTTATGTTGAGATGTTTAACTTAGCAGCTGTGGTGTAGCGTATATGAACTAGTCTGCACAATGACACCTTGATGAAACTGAAACTTAAGTGCATGAAAAAGATGGCACTTGTAAGTCATTTAACTCTAAGGATGGTATTTGTGTTGTGATTTTTTTTTTTTTTAACCTTTTTCAACCCATTCACAGTAGCTGCCCACCATTCAAAGCTTTCTCTTCACTCTTACTCTTACCTCTTTGTGATAAGACTGGGCACATGAATTATGTCATTACTCCTGAATTGACAATACTATTCTGACATAATTATTTTTTAAGTATATGGAAAGAAAATCATATACAAAATCTATTTTCTGAATGAGTCACAAGAGAGGAATAGCATTTTTTTTTTAGCATCTCTGCAACAGATCAAACAAAGTTCATTTTACTTCTAGTCTGTTTTCTTTTCACTCACAAGCATTGATATGTATATATCTATTTCACAAACAAAAAAGGGAGTTAACCCTTCTTAACATACTGCACAGGTTATGTAGTTCACATTAAACCACCATCTCTGCCCTGTACAAATGACAAGCTACAAAAAAATGTGGAGATGCATACCTGGCTGATGAACTGTACATATGCCAATTGTCATGGCATCCTACAATACAGGACCATGATCACAATTTAAAATTTTGACACTGACACTCTCATTGGGACCTGAAGACTGACAGGTGTAGCAACACTCACCTGTTCTGATGCAAGCAGAAGGAGATGATGGCAGGAGAACCAGACACACTGGTGAAGGAGCTGCAGTGACTCCCCCCGTTTTCACCCATCCCCTTCTGACTTCGTCATACTCCCCCGTGGTCACCACTGTCACTGTTAAGACATGTTCAACGCAGTTTCATTCTGCAGTTCAAGGCATATTTGTGAATCAGAGGAGAAAGCTGACAATCTATTGTCAGCTATGTATGCTAACTGTCCAGTATTGCTGTAAGACCTCAACATATCTTGACGTTTTGACATATGGGTGAATAGTCTCTTGAATAGTCTCAAAAACCACAGCCATAAAAAATGCCAATACAAAGCATTTTCTTATGACAGACCTAGCAGGAGACAAATAAAGTAACCCATGACAAATCTAGGGTAGTCAAAGACACATTACATCTTGCACACATGTATGTAAAATCCCATCAAACAGTAATTGCCAGAGCCATGGCTTCCAATTATTCACATAACAATCTTTTCTTCCACCTAGAGCTGATCTAGCAATTAATCCTAGAGATCACTTATCCACTCAATGGTATGCCTTCTAGTTCTACCCACTTGTTACGCAGCATTCAAATTAGTGACCAGAATATATGCATAGTCACTGTGAGCCACACCCCCACCACCTATGATGTGCAGACAGATATATTCTAAGTTCACTGTGAACAACACTAAGTCAGCTTTAGTTTTTCTGGTCTTTCTTGCAGTGTGGGTTATACACTGTCTTTTTTTTTTTCCCCTCACATCCACAACTTAGCTTAGAATTATGATCTGGTGTTTGCCTTTCAACTAAAATAATAAAGGAAAGTCTCATGTGCAGTATGTGCTTTATACATTTATAAAAAAATTTCAGTTCATGCAGCTTGTTCAAATTTGTTCGCACAGACACAGGAAAGCTCAGTCTTTCCCATCTAGGGAATTTTCAGTCAGTAAAATATGTGAACTTACACTGCAATGATAAACAAGTCTGAAATACATTCATCTCCCTTTCTCTCTCTCTTCAGACAATGGCATTTCATTGACAATTACGCCTATGTCTTTAACAAGTTTCTGCCAGCTCACAAACAGCCACCATAATCTGGTGGACTTTGAAAGCAAAATGATGTCCAACAGCATACCCCATAGAATAACAAGAATTACACTTTAATAGACATAGCACTATTTCATAGAGGGGGGAGAGGCGGGGGAGGGGAGGGGGAGCACTACCTTGCTGTGGCACTCTGCTCATTGCTCTTCTGAACATGTCCATTGTGTTGGAAGCTGCTGAGGAAGAAGTGTCCAGTTTCCTTTTCCATTGTAAAAGAATTTCTGCATTATCCATGTTGCCTGCAGCAAACATACAAGCATCAGTGCAGGATACAGTATCATGCATACATCAAACACTCAAAAAAAAAAAAAAAAACATATTGTGTAAAAACCTGCCAACCATGGAGCCACATCAGGGCCGTAAAAAAGATCAGTACCAGAGGACCAAATCTAGACTTGAGTAACTAAATGGTCAGCAACTATATTCACACATGCACACAAATGAACCAAATCAATATGATAATGCACATATTTGAGACAAAACTGAAGACTGAAAGGTCCACATCATGACAAAAAATGACTCATATGGAGGAAAAAATGGGATCTTTGACAGAGGTTGTATAAAGAATGCTTTGTAAGTGTTAGTGTTGGTGTGTGTGTGTGTCACAGTGTGTGTGTGTGTGTGTGTGTGTGTGTGTGTGTGTGTGTGTGTGATAGAATATGGGGGAAAAAACATACATTAAAAAAAATGTTCCAGCTCAACAAGCAGGTTCCTGCTTACTTCTTTTATCACTAGACTGGAACAGGGTAGTATTTATCACATTTTCACTGTAGGGATGTGTTACTAGTTTAGTCAAGTAGTACAGACTTGGGTACATGCTGTGATTTGAATCAAGCACAAGGTAGATAAGGACTGGATTGCCATAATATGGTCTTGGTCTTGGTGTGTAATCGATTGGGCCCACACTGTGGCATAACATATGGCATTCAATGATTGTTACTGTCAAATCTGACAGAGGGTTTGTTCTTACCTGAACTGCATTTTCTAATGTTCCTTGGAAAACAGTCCCAACCTAATTTTTGTAGCGATTGCCCTAATCCTTCCGTTGGAATGCTGGTTAATAAATGCAGCCATCTACGCTTAACAAAGATATTTGTCATATTTGGTCAAAAAAGTAGACAAAAAAGCACAGTCAAGCTTTAATTTCGTTTGCTTACTTGACTAGACTTTCAGTTCGATTTCACCTTTTTACTTTTCCTTCGAACGTTTATATAAATTTGAAGTTTTCTGAACTATTGTACAAATCATATATGCAAGATATACATTACGTTTTTATGCGCTTGGGTGTTTCTAAGCTCTAAGTCATAGTGATTTTCCCCCCTCGTACTGATTCATCTTTGACTATGAGTTCAATGAAGGTTAAAATCTATCATTGCATTTCTCCGACAGGAAGTTGTAAACGGAAGGTGAAGGTCATATACATAAGGAAAAAAAAAAAGAGGGGGTAGAGGATTATCATAAATATATTTGTTAATGATTTTTATTTGTTCGATGCTTGTTGATGTTTCAGAGGACTGTGAATTCTATTTTTTTTTTCTTTGTGATTTGTAAAAATCAAGTTGAAAAGCGGTCTCTGCAAAGTAACATTATATACTCTCTAATTCAATTTCAGGGTAAATTATTGAGTGAATTGAAATAATTAATTCAAATTTGCATAAAATTGTATATGTATGGATTTTCCATTGCATACGAACTGTCTCTGAATCATTTAACGATGTTTAAAAATGTTATGGCCAGTAGGAGGTTATTTCGGACGGATGGGGAGAATGGGGGAGGGTGGGGTGAAGTATGGGGAAGCAAACCGTGAATATACACACAGACACCGCGAGGGAAGGTCAGTAACGCAAACATAAGAATTAAGACAAAATTAAAAGAAAAATTACGGTGCCGCCAAATGAAGGAAACAAACAAAAATTGCAAGACAAACACGATGCGTTTCTACCTCTTTGGTCTTCTTCAGGCAAGTCAAACAACATTCAAGACATTGAAAACGAAGCACGAACAAGTTCACTTTCATTGTCTTGAACGTTGTTCGTCTTGCCTAAGAAGACCAAAGAAGTCGAGTTTGAAGGATATGGCATGCTGTCATGGGTCCCTGACCACAGGGATACTTCACATATTTTTTTTCACCGTTATGTCGTTAAGAAATCGACGCAGATGCCTAGATGCAGTCAATAGAGGAGTCATCTGCATCTTTCTCAGAAAGCTCAGATATATTTCAGGAATTAGTAGGCCTTGAATATTCAACAGAGGAGTGGTCTGGATTATTATTTCTGGAAAGCTCAGCTGTATAAAGAGAATCTCTCCGGCTCATCTCCGCGAGATCCATGGAAGGATGTGTAATTGTCTCTGACCCAAATTCATTTGACAGCTTCAATAGCTCGAAGTAGGACTGTGTATTTTTCATAGTCTTGTTGGATCTCTTGTTCGTATGATACAAGTGTGCAGCGTTGAGAAAGGATCGAAGTACCTAAGAAACAGATTAGACAGCTCTGTGTATCATCGAAGATCAAACACTGGGACAAAAACTCTGGAGACAGTATAATCATTAATGGCGCATCTGATGGCTGACCTCCAAATCTTTGTTGGCATGCAATCAGTCCCAGCAAGAATTTCTGTCCACCATTTTAGCCAACGTTGTTCAGCACCTCTTCATTAATAGCGCAGTGAGTTATGGCAGATAATTAAATGAAACGTCTGGGGAGCATCGGGTTATCTTATGGTTCTCTCAACGAGGAAATAGCGTTCAATCAGTTCAAGTGCCTGAGGAGCGTCTAGTTATCTGATGGTTCTCTCAACAAGGATATAACGTGCATCAGTCGTTGTAGTGCCACTGTTCTCACTGATATAACGGAGGACGTAACATCAGGGAGAGCACTCGTAGGCAGCAGATGTGAAC
The DNA here is from genome assembly GCA_016801955.1 of Conus betulinus. NCBI lineage: Eukaryota > Metazoa > Mollusca > Gastropoda > Neogastropoda > Conidae > Conus > Conus betulinus. The sequence continues at coordinate 347,815 of JADBJO010001787.1, read as the reverse complement.
CTTTTTCTGCACTAAAAACACGTAGTTTTGTTTTTGTTTTTGTTTTCTATTCTCAGTAACAATTTCACATAAACTTGCTATTTTGACTATATTTTTGTACTGTTACCATAAAACTGCAAAATGTATTTTAAAAAATAGCGGGAAAATATCATTATGAACTTTGGCAATGGAACGGTTAGTAATAATCCAGTGCTGACCAGGCTAATGCCGCAAAGAAGTTCTGGACTTACCTCAAGTAAAAGCGGACTGAGCGCTCTAGAACTGTACCCTTTAAAGTGAATGTTAAGCTGATAACAGAAGACCAAACAAAACCAGAAGTACTCAACACTCAGGCAGTTGAACTCCATCCAGTCTTCAGCGTGAGAGCCTCTTGCTGCGGAAAAGTTTTCTGAAGATTATTCCATTACCTTTAATGACTTTATGGCTACGTGTGAGTGATATCGTCATCACAGAAACAGGAGTCCCGAAACACCCTTACCTTCTCAAGTGCCAGGGAATCCTGCAACATTAGCTCACGTGTCCTGAAAGAAGCGGCTGACATCATTACCCCAGTGATGACTTTCCTGTTCTAAGTATCTATGAAGTATGGTGTAGTTCCAGCAGACTGGAAAACAATAAACCTACCTACCTTCAAGAAAGAAGAGAAATACAAGACAAAGCTGAAGGCCCGTCTCTCTGACGAGTGTCATGTGCGAGATGCTGGAATACGTCACTGTGAAGAGAATCGTCAGCTACGCTAAAAGGAACAAGATTCACTGCCCCCAGATACGTGAGTTTCAAAAAGGTCACTCGTCTGAATCACAGCTCCTGGTTCTGTTGACGAGGTAATCTGGAACAATGGAACTAGGCCACCAGGAAGACGTCATTATGCTTGACTTCTGAAAGGCCTGTGATGAGACCAGCCATGGCCCCCCAATCCACAAACTGCGGAATCATTTTATTCCTGAGAAAACGAGCAAGTGGACAGAGAAGTTCCTCATAGACGGAACGGAGACTGCAGTTGCTGGAAGAATGAAGTTTGATCCTGCAACTGTCCAGTCAGACATTCTCCAAGTGTTTGTTCTTTGTCGATTCTTTTTCCCTGCTCTGCATCAATAACCCTTCTCTTTGGTCTCAAGTCAGCTGTCCATCGCTTTGCTGATGATAGGACGTGCCACGACAGCGTCAACAACTTGCACGATCAGAAAAAGATGTCACGACATGGAGAAACTTGGATCCCGTGAAGGGAAACGGAAAATGTCGTTCCACCAGGAAAGTGTAACACCTACACATGACAAAGCGCGGAAACACCATAGAGAAGGACATATCTGCGAAGGCACCAACTCCAACTCCAACTGAGGTTGAAGTCAAACAACTCGGCGCCGACATCAATGCCCACCTGAAGTGGATGCCCACATCAACAGCATGATGAGCAAGGCGTACAAGACTCTGGGCTTCTTATAAAGGAACTTAAAGACCCGCCATATTTCCAAACCAACTAACGTGAGTGATCCCATATTATGACAGTATTTAGTTGCACAGACTCAGACTCGCCCTCGTTGTCTCGCCCTCCCGTCCTCAAGCTGTTTGTTTTGTTTGGTTTAGAGCGCGAAGGTAGTGATGTGGTCCTCTGCTTTTGTGGGCTCAGGGGCATACCAGGATGGAGGAAAATTTGTGTGATTTTGTCACTCTTTCCAAGGACAGAAGAGAGAAAGTTTGTGTGATTTTGTCACTCTTTCCAGGGACTGAGGAGAGAAAGTTTGATTTTGTCACTCTTTCCAGCGACTGAGGAGAGAAAGTTTGCTCGGAGATTTTAGGGCTTTGTCATAAAAATTGAGTGTGTAATGTACTTGTCGGTCTGCTGTTATGCAGAAACGATTGGACAAAATCCTATTTGAACTAGTCCATGCACTCTGCTACATTTCCGAGCTCAACGAAGTTGGAATCGTTATCCAGAGAACAGACACTCTTCGCTAGACGAAATGTTTTGCAAATAATAAATGTGTGTATGTGTGACAGGTCAGATTTTTCACTCATACTCCTCTTCGCCTCTGGTGATATCCATCTTGGCGCTTGCATGCATGCTTGTGGTCGTCCAGTGCAATCAATGTCTGCCTTCATTGTGCAATGTCTGGCTCTCCCATTCTCGTGTTAATATGTGTGATGCAGACCACAGAGCCCTTTGAGGCTCAGATGTTCAATGGATTTGCCGCAGATGTGCTTAAAAAACAAATAAATAAAAAATATAAAAAAAGAAAGAAAGAAGAAAAACATATGATTCATTGTCCACAGCTACGGAATTGCCCCAAACCAGTATGAGCCCTTGTCAGGAGACCTTTCTCAAAACTCTTTGAAGTCACATCATTCACCTTCCACAGGCTACAAAATTGCCTCAAGCCGTTATGAGCCGTTGACGTTCCCCAGAGCCCTTTGAAGTCAACAGAACCTTATGGCGTCTGCTTACCAGCAGAACTAGCAGAATCCAACACCCCTGCTTTGTTTTTGAAGAAGTTTCTTATCCAGGCTATTTCAGTTGTCTGCCCTGTATTGTTGATTATGATAAGTTTTCATGTGCACCGTATGCTTTTGTGTATTTATATTTTGGCTTACTTTGAGTAATATTGCAGTCTGTGTCGATCACTTTGCTGTAAGATTACTCGTGAGATTGTCTGCTCCACAACGTGTAATAATGAAGTCACACAAGACTTTTTTTTGGGTCTTGCAATCCACTTTGACAAATAGTTTTTCCATACGAATTGCTATCGGTATGGCGTGAGACACAACAGCATCTCTAAAGAGACTTTTTGATATTTTAGATAAAATGTAAGTCAGACTCAGATGTCTTTACTTTCCTGGGTCTGGGTCTTGTTTTCTTTCTTTTGTTTTTAAATATGTAGTGGCTACTTCACCTGTCGCTTTGGACTTTAGACTTATTGGTGTTGTTCTCGTTTATCGTTGTGATTATATTTTCACGGCCGTAGTAGTGTGTGTGTGTGTGTGTGTGTGTGTGTGTGTGTGTGTGTGTGTGTGTGTGTGTGTGTGTGTGTGCGCGCGCGCGCGCGCGCGCGCGCGGGGATGCATCTATGCATGCGTGTGCGTGCGTACGTGTGCGTGCATGCGTGCATGTGTGTGTGTGTGTGTGTGTGTGTGTGTGTGTGTGTGTGTGTGTGTGTGTGTGTGTGCGCGCGCGCGCGCGGGGATGCGTCCATGCATGCGTGTGCGTGCGTACGTGTGCGTGCATGTGTGTGCGTGTGTGTGTATGTGTGTGTAAGAGAGAGAGAGAGAGAGAGAGAGAGAGAGAGAGAGAGAGAGAGAGGAACTTACGTTTTTCATCTAATAATTCCATGAACTAACGAATCGTCAAATAACCAAATGCTTTGTAAATGGCTAACATGAACGATCAGGACTACCTACCAATGCTACTGTTCGTATACTCATGTTATTATCAACATGGCCTAGTCTCTTCACTGGACGCTAGCATGCTGATTAGATTCAGTTCTTGTGTTTTTCTTGTTTGAGTTTGTAATGAAAATTGAAAAGATGAACGGGCCAAATGAAAAACGAATTTTATGAAGAAGACGACGATGATTTAACTGATGAGCAGTTGCCCGTTGTTTTAAGTGAAAGGCGACACACGGAGAAGATCGAGGGCTTTACTCTGACACTGGAAACACAAACATGGAGAATGAAAGAAAGGGTTTGTGTACCATGCTCGTTGTCTGTCCGTATGTGAACTGGTATTGAGTTGCATGGAGATGATTGCTTATTGTTAGTGTTACTTACACAATGATTTCAAATCATAAGTTATTTACACCTTTTTTTTTTCATACGCACCATCCTTCTGAACCGTTGAACATGATGAATGTAGACCCGTTGAGTGCAGGGCGAGATTGTTAGAGAACGTAATGCATTTTCAGATTCATTGCTGAAAAAAGAAAATGCAGAAGCACTAGAGAGAGGAGAGTCCTGAATTGAAAAATATGCGACAGGTCGTTGATATGACTGCATATAAAAACAAAGGATGCATATTTCAGATCTGGGGGGGGGGGGGGGGGGGGGGGGGGGGGGGGTAGTAGTAGTAACTAGTATGTGTATGAGTCATTTTTGGAAATGATTGGTCATACATCACCTATGTTTCCCCATACATGATAAATACTCTTTGGTAATGCGGCAGGATCATTTTTCATTTTTTTTAATTTGGGGATAGACAGAATGAGTAAAAACACATGTAAAATGAATTATTTTCGGATTCCAGAAAACTGTGGAGGAAATATTAAGCTCAATCAGTCAGTGGCCATTGTAGCATGACTGTCAGTTAGGCAAAGTGCACGTGATTAAGGCAGAACTGCCCTTTTTGAAAAAAAAAACCCCAATGTAAAGGTTTCTTCTTTGTATAAAGATGTACATGATGTTTAGAGACTGCCTTTACAGAACTAGTGAGTAAATCACTCCATCTTTTGCAGTCAACACAGGAACATGACTAATAGTTCAGTAACATGGCAAATTGCATTAAAAACCACATTTAAGTGGAAGCACAAACAGTTGAAAGTGTAATGGAAGTAACAGGCCTTAAATCAGTGAAAATGTATGAGCAGCTAGTGAGGTGGGACAAGAACAAGACAACACAGTCTTTTTGCAGTTATAGATGATCAGTGCAAAGGTTGCACAAATCCCTGTGAATAGACATTATCAAGTTCTCTGTAGACTTCTCTCCAAAATCAACAAAACGCGGCTAAAAAGACTTAACTGTTGTGCAATGGAATCTGTCGTGCCTTGAGCTTCACATTTTTCTTGATGGTCAAGGTCGAATGTCAGCAATGAGCCAATGTTTGGTCACAGATCTCATAATGTTATATGCTGAAAGTGGGTGGTTCCACACTTTTTTTTGTGGAGCCAAAAATAGTTTACCCAGGTTTTAAGTTGACGTTTATCTTGATTTAGCATTTGAGAAGAGGGCTTAAAGTTTAGTCACTGACTAAGGGGGGGTGGTGCAAGCACTCCGTTCACTTGGTGTTCATCTATGGGGTGGGATAATGGAAGCACAGAGGTTTTCATTATTTTTCAGTCTATGGTACTTGTAGATTGGCTTGATTTTTGTTGTCTTTGACTGTTTGAGCTGTTGTCATGGCAGAGTGACCAAACAGAAACTTACTCAGCCTTTGCTTTGGCATACAGGAATATCAAAGGGCAATAACTTGAGGGTAGTCAATGGGTTAAATCAGGTTAACACCGATTTGTATTTTCATAATTTCTGTTTTGCCTTGTTTACAGTGACATGCCATCTGTTTTATTTTCATAAAATAGAATAAGAAAATGTGAATTTACAAAGAAAGTAACAAACTGGATTAAAAGAAAAATAAGTTGGGTAGGAGAGGGAGGAGGCTGAAAGAATTGAAGAAAACTCGAATTCTAATAAACAGAGTGGAAATGTCGGTCTTTGAACTCTGCTGGACAGATCAGGACGTTATGAATATTCGTGCACACTCATATGATTGTAGTACTTATGCATAATTTGATTTTTGCATCAGTTTGCCAGAGCTTGATTAATATCTGCGGAGATTGGGGGGATTTTGAAGCGGTGCACTTTTGTTGTTGTTGTGGATGTGATGCTTTTTCTCTTTTTCTTTCTTTTATTCTCTCTTTTTTTTTTTTTTTTTTTTTTAAACCAGAGTGCTTACTGTTATGAACCAGTAAAAAGTGGATCAGAGTGCCTCAAACTAGATTGTAAATTTTCATAGAAAACAGGAACATCATCATCTATGAAAATCCATCTGTGGTGAAATTCTCTTTTCAATGTGTCTCATGATCAAGATTGTCCTTTTATTCTATACTGTCCAATAAAAGAAATGCATGCTTTTTAAAATCTTGACTGTGGAAGCCAAAGCACTGGTAGGATGTAACCAACCAGTGGAAAATGTTTGTTTTTGTCTGAGCTTCACGTGTGCTCACGCATTTAATGCTAGTTGGATCGCACGTGCACAAAATGGCCACATAGACAATTTTTCTTTTTTTCTTATCATGCTTTGTGTCTGAGTGAAGCAAATTCATGCACGCTTTCTTGAACGAAATGCTGAAAGAAGGCAAACAAACCATGCACACTGTGAGTCATTCTGAGGAAAACCAGTCTGTCAGTTTGATACAAAGTGCAAAAATGCTTGATTCAGTCAGCAAGAACGTGGGAACGCACTGGGGCATTTGCAAGCTGGGCAAAATCAGCCTAAAGTTGCCTGACACTTCAGTGAGAGTTAGAACACCCTCAGCAGGCTTTCTGAGTCGTCATCGCATCAGCGGCTCCATGGCAGACCGACCATGCTCTGGAAGACCTTTGGCAACAACTCCAACTCAAGACCACTACATCCCATCAGCCACCTGTGAAATCACTTTCACTATGTATAGTTTCAGTCAGTCTCAGCAACCACCCAGCAAGTACCCGGAGGTCAAAGAAATCTCTGACCACACTGTTCGGAATCGCCTGCATGCTGCAGGGCTATGGACTTGCAGACCTGTCAGAAGACCTGTCCTCACACAGCACCATCATGGAAACAGGTTGCAGTGGACAACTCAGCATCATCCCTGGACTCACAGGAACCGCTGGAACAGGATCTGGTTTTCAAAAGAGTCTTTCTTCCTGCTCCAGTGCCATGACAGGAAGAGGAGAGTGTGCCACAGACATGGCAAGCGCTATGCCCAGAACTGCGTATATGACTTTTGAGGCACCAGCCCATGATGGTGGAGGTGTGGTAGGGTGGGGTGGGGGCAGGGGGGGGGGGGGGGGGGGGGGGGGGGGGGGAGGGGGGGGGGGGGGGGAGGGGGCACTATGCTGGCAGAAGTCGTCTGGTGCGAGTCGGAGACACGCTGAACACCCAGTGATAGGTGACTGAAATTCTCCAGCCTCATGTGCTGCCTCTTATGGCCGGGCCTTGCATGCTGTTCAAACAGGACAATGCCAGGCCTCATATTGCGCGACTAACAATGTAGATCCTCACCAACAACAACACCAGTGTGTTTTTCCTTGGCCCTCATTGTCACCAGATCTCAAATCCCATTGAGCACATATGGGATGAGCTTGACAGATGAGTCCAGGCACGAGTGCTGGCTGCTGACAACGTCAGCGAGCTGTTCACTGCCCTCCAGGAGGAGTGGGACACCATACCAGCAGAGGTGATATGCAATGTGATCCGCTCCAAGCCAGCCAGGAGCAGGGCCGTTGTTGCTGCAGGTGATCGACATGTTCTTTACTGAGTCCTCGCTGCCTGGAACGGTGTGTGTCAACTATACATGTGAACTGTACAGACACTGGAAATAAAACTGGAATTAAAAACCTTTGAAACAAACAAAATTCCGTTGTCAAATTTTGGTAAAATTAATCAACTTTGTGATGAATTTCTTCAACAAAAGCATGCGTTTCTTTTTTTGAATAGTATACTTTTGTTTTGAGCTGTTGAATGATTGAAAGAGCAGAAGATACTAGATAGTCATTTCACTTCAGCCTGGATGTGGCATCATTAGTTGACTGAATAAATATTACTGACTAAATAGTAGGTTTTTGTCACTCTTGTAGATTTGGGTTGCTGGCGGTTGGTAATTGTGTGAAATAAGGGAACGCCAGATAGAGACTGAATTTGGTTTGAAAATTAGCGGTGGCCAGTGGATTGAGATGGAATATCATTATTCACAATAACAGTTCAGTGGCCCAACTAGGCAGTCTTTTTTTTTTTCTTTTTTTTCTTCCTGTTTTTGTAAATCCCAGAGCTAGTTTCCATCCATCTGTTCTCAGTTTCATGATTGTAAAGTGAAATCTTCCTGTGTTACAAACCTGTGCTGTCATTGCTTCAAACATGCCAAAGTCACAATGGCAAAAGACAACGCATATGTCTGTCAGGAAGTAGGGGTGTTGTGTGTGTGTGTGTGTGTGTGTGTGTGTGTGTGTGTGTGTGCGCGCGCGCGCGTGTGTGTGCAGGCGTGTGTTCCAAACTTCCACATGTGCAAATGTTCAAACATAGATCATTTGAAGTATTGCTGCAACTGATTTTAAAGTTGTGCAACTGTAACTTAAGTCACAAGTGTCTGCAGTATAACTTAGGAGTCTTCATTGCAAGCAGCATCCCCCTTGGCTTGATGGAAGGAATTGATGAGACCCTTTGACTTGAGCGTTGACTGTAAAGGTCAATACAAAAGGACTGAAATATTCAAGCTGCAAATTTTTTATTTTTTAGAAACGAGATCAACTAAATTGTGTTTTCAGATGAAGACTATCCAAAGGCGCAAGCACGCATGCACGCAGTGTTGTTACGTATTGATCACAGCACTCAAGTAACATTGCTCTTGACAAAGGTCACATTGATCTGGTAAATATTCTGACAACTGAAGATGAGTCTCTAAAAGAAAGAGAATGGGATCAGGTGATGAAGGAGGGAACATCATTGTTGATTGACTTTCTCTTCATTGATGCCAATTGTGAAGTCTGATGGGTGAGGATGATAAAAATGATGCTGTGGAGATCCATTCATGTCTGAGACTGCATAAAAGGGTTGTACTCTTTGCCTTCTGTTTTATAATATATCAACCATGCCTGAGAAATACAGATGCTTGCAGTGTTGATCAGAAAATCTTAGCAACACTTAAATGTTTCAGAGATGTCAATTCAGTGGACTGAACTTGACTGGGTGATCTCAGTCTTCCTAATTGATCCCTTAGCAAACTGAACTTGGCAGGAGCCCGTTGGGACAGAAAAAAATCCCACAAAGAATGGACTCTGATGAGAATCAGATCCATGGCTTCCCAGCCTGGAATCCATGATACTATTTCATCCCAGCAGCTTCTGTGGTCCTTCATGCCTAACTCTCATGGTGACTTTGGTTCTGATTTCCTCTCCACATCCAAGGCCTTGGAGAGTTCATTACATGGCTGCTGATACCAGTTGATGGAGGCTGTTGTTGGACAGATCTGGTGACGCCCTCTGGAAGGCGACGCCTGCTCAGGCTGGTTCAGGACTAAACAATTGGATCAGAACAGACATCACTGAACACTACTTCAGTGACCCAGCACAAGTGCAGGGTCTCCTCTGGTGGGTTGCTTTATGGTGACATGACATTGACAGCTTCCCATAGGTTGGGAGTGACGGGGCTGTGCCTGGACAAAGCAGGTTTGGCTGTGGACAGAGCTGGAAAGAACAGTGTGGCATAAAAATGAGGCAGAAAAAAATAAGGAGCTGTGGCTTGTGCCTGTGTCCTCTGGTAATCCTGTCATAGTCACTGCCATATTTGTGCTGTGATAACTTGGCCAGCACTTTCAATCTAAAAAAAAAAGCATGTATCAATGTAAAAAAAAAAAATAGCATGTGTCACAATGATATATAATGTTTTTATGCAAGCTTCAGATGGGAATTTCAGTGCTTTTTCTTGGCTTGTATCTTTTGAAAAACTCTTGGTAGATGTCTGGCTATGACTAGACAGTGTGTTTCTGGAGACCTACATCCAAAGACGGCAGGAGTGTTGGATGTGGACAGGGCTGTAGATGTTGTTGCCTTCTTGAGTGACCATGTACATGTGACCTGCTCCTTCAGGCTGCTTGTGATGATGATAAAAAACTACCTTTGTCAAGGGTTACAAGCTGCAGGTGTCATCAGCACAGGGGGCTAAAAGTCATCATGGGGAAAAGCTACCATCCTTCAGGTTGTCTTTGGTAGAATCCTTTTATTGCTTCTTCAGGTGTCCTGTTTTCCTGTGGCCCTGTACTGGATCTGTTGTGTGTCGTGGAAATTTTTCCGTGTGGGTCACATGACCTGTCCGTCTCATCTGTAAGTTCAGTGTAATGGCATCTGGTGGGGTCTGGTTTGCCAAATGGGTAAATGGCCAGATCCTGGGATAGATGCCATTCCAGGCAGCAAGGGTGGGAGATTCTGATAGGATCTGTTTAGACACCATAACCCTCTAGTCCGTGGGGTGGGACTAAGCTGATGTGTGGTAAATGCTTTCATTGACAAATCTTGCATGCATAGGAAATCTAAGTGAAGAACACACCACCATGTGCCAGTGGAATGGATGACATGAAAATGAAACTCATGCACACTGATGATGTGTGTGGATGTCATCCCTGAAGACAAAATGTGGCTACCTAAATGATAGGATCAAAAATGGTGGCAAATGAAAAAATCTTACCCCTGGTGATCCCCTTGAGTTCTAGCCAAGGAAAGAGACAGAAGAAAAAAGGATCTTAACACTGAGCAGACTGGCTCTCTCCAGATCTTGTAGGTGGTTGCCTTGTCCTGCCATCTAATGGGCAAGACTGAATAGAACTCACATACAGAGACGTTCAAGCTACTTGTTAGTGACATGCTTGCAGTTCAGCATTCAGGACTAAAAACTGTAATAAAGGAGACATGTGAGCACAGCTGCCTTGTACGCTGAATATGGTTGATAGTGTGGTCTGAAGCACTGAAACTCTGGCAGTGTCTGTTCAGAAATAGAGCCTACCAATCAGGATGACTTGTACCAAATCGTTGCCAGCATTTGACAGAAAGGTGATTCCACTGCATTTGCCACAGTTTGCTTGGTTGCCTTTCATAAAGAGCACCGTGACAGCGTCTCTTCCTCCAAGATGCTGAGAATCAGAATGGGAAGGCAACTACACTGGTCATTTGAAGGGTTCAGCAGGGATACTGTCCGCGCCTAGATTCTTGCTAGAGCTGGTCTGGTAGAAGCAGTGAGTTCACTCTAGTGTTTCCTTTCAGAATAAAAAGGAACCATCTATTGAGTGGGGTGGAGTAGTAGTACTGGGCTCTCCTGTGGTGTGTGCACAGCTTTCAGTAAGCTGAAACACTCCTTTGAGTTTCATATGTCTGCAGAATTTGGACCTCATCTGTCTTATGATCCTACCAGCTGTTCTGCGTTGAACAGAGCTTTCTCTGTGCTTAAATTCTTTGACAAGGTGCTAATGTCTCTCTGCCATTCACTGAAATGAAAGTAAGTTGTTTTTCCTCAAAATCTTGCTGATTTCTTTGTCATCAAGCAAATCTTGATAAACTTGTACAGTTACCATCTCTTTGAACTGGTTCCATTTCTCTGTTGTGTCTCCAGGTCCATGTGCAGTCAGTGTTTTGTAAGGGGGACTGGCATTTTTTATGTATGCTTCAGCGCTGCAACCTGGCAGTGTTGATCTCAGCTCATGTCAGCTTTGGCTGTCTGATGCACAGGGGTGTGTGAAGACTGGAGATAGACCTAACCAGTCTCCAGTTTGTCCATAACTCATCTTCTGGCATGGGTTCTGCTGATCTTTAGGTCACAGACAATGGCATGAAATGATGTCTTCGTTAAGACCAAAGATGCATCCGTATGGTCTTGTGCAGTCTGAAGAGGGAGATGATGATGGATATATATGTTTCTTAGTGCATATGGTTAGCGGAAGCAGGCAGTAAGCCATATATTATGACAGTCCTGCGTTAGCCTAACAAGCCCAGCTCTTAGACTCGCCTTAAGCAGTGGCATTCAAAATCAGAGTAGCAAAAAACTTTTGTAGAATACCTGGGATTAAAAGTTTGAATAATGATATGTAGGTCTACTACTAAGTATTACAGATGAGAAGTTTTTGGTTTGCAGTCTTTACACTTTCATAATTTTGTCAATTGAAATGTTGGGGTTTTGTTTTGTTTGTTTTTCTGTCAGATTGAAAACTGTGAGTGTTGCACTGGTGCTGTGCCTGAATGTCGGCGTGGATCCTCCAGAGATGTGGTGAAGATCTCACCCTGTGCTAAGATGCTGTGCTGGATAGGTAAAGAGGATTTTTTTGTTTCAAATTTTTTTTAAAAATATTTTTTTTTTTTTAAACAAAAACAAGTGGAGCTTACAGGTGTGCAAAAAGAGGACAGTGCGCAAAGTCAGTACATCAGCAGCATTTCTGTAACTTAAGTCTCACCAATAAACATTTGAAATACTATGTCAAATGGAACACAAAAAAAAAGCCCAAAAAACACATTGAAGCAAAAAGCAAATCAAGCACAATACAGTTTCAACTAGGTTTGTCAGCACGTGCCTTCCTTTCTGATGTAACATAAGGACATACATTACAATGCAATATGACACAATACAACACAGTACAATACAATACAATCACTTCAAACAGATCTGCTCAGTGGAGTGCTCGTTCATTAATACCAGACATGTAGTACCACGACAGGCCCTGACCCAGTCCTCACAATATTGGTTTGACCTTGAGGTGACTTCTGCTCTAAACATCCTCAACTCGACCTTAAACTAAAGCTAAAACTGTCTTTTGTTTATGTTAGAATGTCGCTTTAATCCATAATGTCACTTTAAGGTGATTTGTCCAGAGAGATAAAGTGTGATTTTAACTGTATCATCAGATTCAAAGACTGGATCTGTGAAACTGAAAAGAATTAGAATAACAGTTTTTGTGTGTGTGTGTGTCTTGTGGTTACAATGAAAATGTCGAATTTGTTACGACATTCTTCAGAGATATGTATTTCTTTTACATCATTAATGTATTTTACTGTTTCAGATGCTTGTGAGGGCTATAACACAAGGTGTACAGATGGTGTTAGATGTGAATGAAAGTATCATGAATGTGTGCGTGTGTATGTGTGTGTGTGTGTGGTGAGAAAGAGTATGCTTATTTATTGAATTATTGATTTTTAGAAATGGAATCGGTTAATGAAAGTAAGTTTCAAAATGGAATAACTGAATCAACAGTCAAAAGAAAGCTGGATGTTGTTGATGAATCGGTGGCCTGTTGATATGTCTTGTATTTATATCTGTTCTGTAAAAGGAACAATTTGCTCTTAAAATGAACAGCTAGTATTTACTTTTGTCAAGAATGTAGATAATTCGAACAGAGTTCAAACAAATTCTGGTTACAAGTGTGGGTATGTTTGTCCGTTTTGTTTAAAATCTGCGTCTCACTGACTCTTGGTGATGCATTTTCTTCTGAAGATCCACTGTCCATGACCGCCCAGAAGGCGCTGGAAGCAGTTGGAGGAAATCTGCAAAAGCAGTACGAGCGATGGCAGCCCAGGGCGCGCTACAAGCAGTCTCTTGATCCCACTGTGGACGAAGTAAAAAAATTTGTGCACTTCTTTGCGCCGAAATGCAAAGGTTAGATCTTTCTCTTTTCCCCCCCCCCCTCTCTGACTAGTCCATTCTTTTTTAAAGCTGTTCATGTGTTATAATACTTACATGTATGTATGGTAATTTCAGTTACTTTGAAAGATTTGTGTTTTTTGGGGGGAGGAAGCGGGGGAGGGTGGTGGTTGGGGGGGGGGGGGGGGGGGGCTGTCGAAACTGTATGGTCTACATTTCCTCTTGGTTCCTGTGATTTTAATGGAATTATGTGGAAGGTGAATTGTGACCCATGGATTAGTCTACTAAATTCTGATGTGGTTGTGAATTAAACAGTGGGTCCAGGTTACAGTCAGCACAAATATTGCACATTTTTTTCTGAGCACAGGCACTGTTCATAGTCTGATCTCTACATGTGAAAACTTTCTGTCCAAATGTTCAGATATAATATTTTTCATATCCTGTTTTTAATACAGAATCGGGGGTGGTTGTTTCTTCATGAAATAAAATTGGACATAGCTGTTCCTTTATGATACAAAATGGGAGGTAGTGATTTCTTCGTGATACAGAATGGAAGTAGCGGTTCTTTATTACATGAAATGGGGAGTGAGTGTTTCTTGATAACGTGAAATGGGAGGTAGTTGTTCCAGTCTGTGTACATGTGACTTCCCAAGGTGGTAGAATAATTTCAGGATCTGGTTACCATGGCAGAGGTCTGTGCTGTTCTTGTGCCTTTCTGATTTTAAGTAGAAGGAATCAGAACATTACCTTCTCTCCTCTTGCTTGAATTTAGTTGGCATTGGTTTTTATTTGATTATGTGTGTGTGTGTGTGTGTTTTTTTTCTTGGATGTATTTTAGAACTGTGCATGTTTCTGTCTTCCCTGGTCATCTTTGGCCTTTGTTAACTACATCAGCTGGATAAGATTTGAAGGTTTGCTTTTGATTTGGATGTTTGCATCAGAGAATATATGTTTGTCTACCTGTGCTTCCCTTCCGTGACGCTTAGGAGGAGAGAGTGTTGTTTCACTACAGCGGTCATGGAGTGCCCAGACCAACTGTCAATGGAGAAATCTGGGTCTTCAATAAGGTGAGCATATCCTGTGTACGTAAACTGTTCCCATGTATCTAATTTTCGATAAATAATGATTATGATTATATGACATGCCAAGGATGTGGTCAGCGTTTTGGAGGGAGCTTTATCCCTGATAAAGTAAGACAGTAGGGTTGGCTGGCTGTAAAGAAGACTTGGAGAGAAATTGGCCATTGTTATGAATATGTCACTGTAATGTAATTTGCTTTGTGTTTTGTCTTCAAATGAAGCTAAGTTTTTCTTGAAATATGATAATCATATTTGCCACTGAAGATTTTATGTTTAACTGATGGGAATTGATGCAGTTTGTGAGTTAATTAAAATAGATTTTTGCCAGCCAAACAATATCAGACATACTGAGAATTTTTTTTTTAGAGAAAATGAATGCTAAGATATATGCAATACTAAATGCACAGATTTTTCTCAATTTGAAATGAAAGAATAGAGTGTAGCATTCATTTGCACATTTGAATCTTGTTTAGCTTATACTAACGGAGAGATTATGACATGTGAAATGGAATCTGTAATTTTTTTTTTTTCCCCCTCGTCTGTTTGTTTACAAATATTTATTAATTCAAAAACCCTGGGTTACAATTTAACAGAGATAATTTTGTTTGGGACAAGCATTGAAAACAGAATGATAGAAAGGACAGATGAAAACTGTTTGTTCTTTTGATAGAAATTCTACAACTTTTGTAGATAACTGAGTGACACAATCTGAATTTTGGTGAGATCTTGGAAAAGAAGTCACTAACTTTTGAAATGCAAATATAATTTCTTACTTAAAGAAAATGAGTCCCACTTCTTAGTATAAATTTTCATTTTAATTAATCTATCAACATACGAAGAAAAATGTGTGTGTATTTGATGATGTAGCTAACTTTTCAGCCAAACTATTTACTTTTTTTTTATTTCAAGTTGAGGGGAAAAATGGACATCAGTAAAAAAAAAACAAACATTACTTGGAGTTCTAAATCAGGTTTGATTATGGAAGGGGGTGAAGGATTGGGGTGTGGGGGGCAGAAGGTGAGGTAGGTGAGATATTTTTCTAGATAATTTTATGTCTTTCCCAGTTTGAATGTGGTCCATCTTTTTAAAACCAGTCACAAAAAGGGGACACAAATCCTGGGTGATGCCCCATAGTGTAAAATCAGAATTCTACCATTAGTGTATTTGACTAATTTCTGCACAATTGTGAGTGCTGTTTTACGAATATCATGAAAAACTCACTGTTGCAAGGAAAAGCCTTTCCTAAGTGCAGGATGATTGTAAATGTTCAGTTTCTTGCAAGGATCCACTACAGTGTTTGGAAAGATTCTATTCTGCCAAACTGAACTCAGGACCATGCAGTGCCTATATCTTTTCTTGCTGAACAATTGATTTAACTTAATGATAAAATTTTCCAGTAAAGTAATAAGGATTGCACAACAAACTTGAATATAACATGATTGTATAAGACCCAGCACATGTGTTCATACCATCTTACAGAGCTTTTTGATCTTTTTTTTTAAGTTCTGTAATCAGATGTGAGGTTAAAGAGCACCTGGTATATTTGACCATCTGTCTAGCCACGTCATTTTTGTTTGAGGATGTTCAGTGATTTTGTGTTATCTGTTTTTGTGTGTAGCCTGGTTTCAGCCCTGATGGGACTGTACATGTTCCTTCTAAGCGGTAAAAACAGAATGAAAGAAAACTGGATCATACCCAGTGGTATGAAAGAAAAGGCTAAATTTAGGTATATTAGTACGCAGCTGCCCAAGTGTTACACGTTTGGCGAAGCATGCTACGATTTCATTGATAATGATCTGCTGATACACTTTGTGACAAAATGCTAAGCCACAAAAACAAAACTTAAAGGGAAAAAAACAAACATGCTTCATGAACTTAATGGTGTTTTAAACAAAACAGAGACGATGTAGATATTTAGACTGTAGACATATTTAGTAACACAGTGAGTCAGTCAGGAGAAGGTGAAAAAGTAGAAGAAAAATTACAATAGATGAAGACACTTTTGCTGCTTTGTTCATTGGTTGTGTTATTGGCTATGTCGATTTTTCTGTAGGTTAAGTCAGAACCCCCTGAAAGTCTTAACTAACTAGCAAGATTTCCATTTTCTTAGTCCACCATCATGTCATGTGGGAATCAAAGAGCGACTGAAAGTGCTGTTGAGTCAGAGTTTCACATTGCATACAAGCATAATGCTTAAATTTGGAATGCTACTCTTGAAATTTAAAAATGCTACACTATTTGTTTTTGAAGACATAGGAAGCTTTTTTGTTTTTCAGTATGTTTATTCTTGGCAAAACTGATAATTCAAAAGAAAGAAAAACATGATTGGGGAGGGAAAGTGACAAAGGAAAGCGGCAGGCAAAGGAAAAATAATGGTATAATTGTGTCTGCCTTGTCTTTAAACGTCCCATTTTGTTTCATTGTGTCTTGAACATCCCATTGTGCTTCATTGGAGTTTTTCAAGTCCGGTGCATCTGCTTCACAGACCTACACACAGTATATTCCCCTGTCATTGTACGACCTGCAAACATGGATGGGGCATCCCTCTATCTACGTGTTTGACTGTTCCAATGCCGGAGTAGTGGCAGATTCCTTCAAGACATATGCCAAACAGATGGAACATGATCAGAAGGAGGTAAGTGGTTTTTTCCTTCCCCAGTCTGGACAGAAGGCAAGTTCTTGATGTTCACTTGGCTTGATATGCTCATGTGTTACATGAAAATTTGACAAATTTGTCTTCAGCTTTTATGGACTGCATCTCATACAACCATACCTGTTTTTAAAGCATTACGTACATAAATGAACTGATGTTTAGATGGTCAAAGTCCATTTTCAGGAGTGATTTACGACAAGCGCAAGTTTCTTTCTAAGCCCGCAGAACACAGAAATTGTTTCAGGAACTGTGATGAAGCTTGTCATCAAATTTTGCATATGTGTGTTAAACGAAGAAGTCTAAAAACTCAAGTTCTAAGATTATGATGGGCAAAAGTGAGATTTCAGGGGCTCTTTTAGCATGACATGTTGCCTGGCCTTTTGAAAGGTCTGTGAAAGAAATGGTCTTTTTCTGTTTTCTCTCTTAGACTTGCCTTTTTCATTGTCATGTTGTTTGTTCACTGTCATGTGTTTTTTTTCGTTGTTTGTGCTCCGTCTTTCTGTTCTTGAAAGTCTGTTTATGTATTTTTTGTTATATTTAAATGTTTTTCATATATTTTTTTTGTTATTTTCTGTAAAATCGGAGGTCAAGAAAGAATCAGAATGGCTGGCGCTCACAACACATTCTACTTTGCCTGTGCTAGGTTCAGTTTCTGCATTGTAAAGGAGAGGTCAGTATGTGCAGACTTGTCTGTGTATGTGACTTCACGGATGCTGAGCCATGACACTACAGTGTGCAGGGTTTACAGCTAGATGAATACCGTAGAAAGAGAAGATTTAGGAAGAGGGTCTCATGGACATGGCTTAGCAGATGCCAAACTCATTAGCCTGACAAGCTGGTGAGGCCTATACAATGTTGCAAATATTGTTCGCATCACTGCTGTAGGTGTATGTGTGGGGTGGGGTGAGTGTGTGTGCTGTATGCACCTATGTGCATCATGTGTGCATATGTTCACACACACATGAATGCCTGCATATATATGCAGATGGATGTATATGTGGAATAGTCATTCAGCCTGAGAATATCAGTAATTTTATTGACCATGTTTAATTATATATGTAGATATTGTCTCAGTTGACTTTTGTCTCTTTTTCAGGATGGGAGCTTTTTTTTCTGACAGGCTGAAAGATTATACATGGTTGGCTGGGTTATAGCAGAAAACTAGAATCAAATTCTCAAAAGAAGACTTGGGCGATCAGAAAACTTTCCCTTTCTAAAGCTTAGATTTGTAGATTCTTAACTTGATCAAACCATAATTTGTCTTCATCTTTTTTTTGCCCAGTTTTTGATAAAGCACATGGCTATGGTAATCATTGGTAGGTTATGAATAATTAAAGTCATTTTACTTATGATAGTAGTAATTCACATTTTTCATGGATCTTTGATTTTCAGAGAAGCATGACGGGCAGCGCTACAACGTTAGAGGGAGCCTCCAGTGCGAAGAACACCATTCTGCTGGCTGCCTGTGGCAACAATGAACTCCTGCCACAGAATCCTGAACTCCCTGCGACCTCTTCACCTCTTGCCTTACCACTCCCATTCGCATGGCTCTACGCTGGTGAGTTGTCAGATGCAGTGATGCATTGCAAGCTGGAAAAACATTTTTTTTGTCAAAGATTTGTGTCTACCTGAAATCATCCTCGGACAGATAGAATGATTTCTACAGCTAAGTACTGTTGTCTACAGCTTCTGGGGAAAAAAATTCTTGCAAGTGTACAAAAATGATAAAAACCAGTGACTTAAAAGTAAACAATTATTTCATTCCAGATGGCTCAGACAGTCAAATTGATCCACACAGAAGAGCGTGAAAAAAACTGTACTTAAGTTATGGTATCAGTCCTGCAGTGCGGAGAGTCATTCAGAACATTTGAGACACTGCCGCCTCAGGCTGCTGCCTCACTCCAGTAGCATTTCTGGCCTGAGGTTGCTCAGAAAACAGTTGGTTTAGAAAATATGTAGAGGGACAAAAAGTATCTCTGTGATTTTCTTTGTGGTCTATTTATTTTGATTTATATTTTATCTAACTTGAAGGTAAGAGACAGATTGAATTCAAGTGTAATCCAAATTTACACTGCCGTAGCAACCAAATGGCAGCCATGTTGGAACAGGCATACTTCTGCAAACAAATGAGACTGTATTGTTTTGATATTAAGTTAACTTGAATTAGACACCAAAACCATGCAATTATAGGTAATTCACGTGGCAGAATCGCAACAGATTCACCTCTTTTAGTCTGAGACTTACTTGCATCTCTTCTTTTATATCAAAAGCGTGCATTTCCTCAAAGTAACTGAAGGAAGTGGTTAAATTTTGTCTGC
Source organism: Conus betulinus (assembly GCA_016801955.1). Taxonomy (NCBI): domain Eukaryota; kingdom Metazoa; phylum Mollusca; class Gastropoda; order Neogastropoda; family Conidae; genus Conus; species Conus betulinus. Next base: position 328,692 of record JADBJO010001787.1, on the reverse strand, counting down.
ATTGCTGGTGGATTCGCAGTCACTTTCTGCTTTGCCTGTAGTTTTTCGACAAGTTCACTGTTGAAATTCGAACAAAGACTGCCAAGTACAGATCAAACAAAGGCTGGAAGATTGAAGGAAATGATCCATGAAACATGACATGGATGGAGGAAACATTAACATGAAGGAGCTTTGCATTCAGAGTTTTTGCTGTTACCAGTATATGGTAGTTGGTGCTGAATGACACGGCTGCTGTTACACTCCGCGGCTCTGCTACATCAAAATTTGCCTTCAACGAGTTTAGCAAAAGGATGGGGAGGGATGCTGTAAGCCTAAGCAAGGGGTTGATGTGCAGTTTTATGCTTGCTTACAGCTTTTTCCTGAGTAGCTTGTGTTGCTGTGTATTGTCTTTGAAATAATGATTTTTCTTTAAAAGTTTTTGGTGGATATGTTTTTCCTGATTAGGTTAGACCAACATTGATAGTTGAACTTTGTTGGCAAGTATCTTCCTGGAAGACCTAAAAGTGCTTGGAACATAGTGGCGTGTGAAATAAGACATGAGTCTTTTGATTTCATTTCTATGAGGTGCGTATGGGTTCACATAGAAACCTGATTTCAGGCTATTGCCTGACAGCTTGGTAACCAGTTATATGAAGAAAGCACTGGGATAAAAAAAAAGAAAACTCATCATTATTTGTACAGAGACGTATATTCACATTAAGTGCTGGAGTAAGTCTGTTTAACTCTGTGTTTATTGGTGCTTTTTGTGTGTGTGTCATTATTTGAGGGTGTTCATATTGGGAGGGAAGCTTTTGGCTCTATGGTTATTTTGCTTGGCTTCACATCAGTACAGAGTGTCGTATCATTTTTTGCTCTTCTTGACTTCTTGTGCTGATTTCTTCTACAGGTATGTTTTACAGAGTTCTGGCAAGCTGATCACGGGTCTCACCCTGGATATGGTTGACAAGTAAGTTTGATGATGCAGCTGGGAAAAACATCTGTGAAAAGCATGATTGTGTTGTTTTTTCCTTTAGCTAGATTTGTGATCACCCATTCAAGAAAGACATGTTAAAGTGTCTAGGAAGAAACCATGTTGTCCATAAATGCATCAGATTGTGTGTGTTTTTTCTCCTTTAGCTAGATTTGTGATCACCCATTCAAGTAAGACATGTTAAAGTGTTTAGGAAGAACCCATGTTGTCCATAAATGCATCAGATTGTGTGTGTTTTTTCTTCTTTAGTTAGATTTGTGATCACCCATTCAAGAAAGACATGATAAAGCGTTTAGGAAGAACCCATGTTGTCCATAAATGCATCAGATTGTGTGTGTTTTTTTTTCTCCTTTAGTTAGATTTGTGATCACCCATTCAAGAAAGACATGATAAAGTGTTTAGGAAGAACCCATGTTGTCCATAAATGCATCAGATTGTGTGGTTTTTTTCTCCTTTAGCTAGATTTGTGATCACCCATTCAAGAAAGACATGATAAAGTGTTTAGGAAGAACCCATGTTGTCCATAATGCATCAGATTGTGTGTGTTTTTTCTTCTTTAGTTAGATTTGTGATCACCCATTCAAGAAAGACATGATAAAGCGTTTAGGAAGAACCCATGTTGTCCATAAATGCATCAGATTGTGTGTGTTTTTTTTCTCCTTTAGTTAGATTTGTGTGATCACCCATTTAAGAAAGACATGATAAGTGTTTTAGGAAGAACCCATGTTGTCCATAAATGCATCAGATTGTGTGTGTTTTTTCTCTTTTAGTTAGATTTGTGATCCCCATTCAAGAAAGACATGATAAAGCGTTTAGGAAGAACCCATGTTGTCCATAATGCATCAGATTGTGTGTGTTTTTTTCTCCTTTAGTTAGATTTGTGATCACCCATTCAAGAAAGACATGATAAAGTGTTTAGGAAGAACCCATGTTGTCCATAAATGCATCAGATTGTGTGTGTTTTTTCTCCTTTAGTTAGATTTGTGATCACCCATTCAAGAAAGACATGATAAAGCGTTTAGGAAGAACCCATGTTGTCCATACTCACCGAGGCGCTCACATGCTTGCATATAAGCATCTCATGCAACACAGGGCACACCTCCATACACATGCTTGCATAAAAGCATCTCATGCAACACAGGGCACACCTCCATACACGTGCTTGCATAAAAGCATCTCCTGCAACACAGGGCACACCTCCATACACGTGCTTGCATATAAGCATCTCGTGCAACACAGGGCACACCTCCATACACACGTGCTTGCATATAAGCATCTCGTGCAACACAGGGCACACCAAACACCTCCATACACATGCTTGCATATAAGCATCTCATGCAACACAGGGCACACCTCCATACACGTGCTTGCACATAAGCATCTCATGCAACACAGGGCACACCTCCATACACATGCTTGCTTATACATCTCATGCAACACAGGGCACACATCCATTCACATGCTTGCACACGTGCATGTATGCAAAGACAAACACACAGTCACACACATGCACACACACGCGCACACACAACACAACACACACACATGCTTACACACACACAGGCACACACACACACACACACACATACACACACACACACACACACACACACACACACACACACACACACACACAACACACACTTGTATAACCAGTTACTAACTAATGAGTTGGATGTAGATTGGAACAGAATTGGACATACCTGATCGTTGCCTGTGAATGTTGATAACAGACAGTGGTGTGTGTGATGGTGATTCAGTGTGCACATGATGGTGTGTCTTGTGCAGAATACCTGGGCAGCTCAATGACCGACGCACAATGCTGGGGGAACTTAACTGGATTTTCACAGCTATCACCGACACTATCGCTTGGAACACATTACCCAGAGGTCACAATGAGTGTGTGTGTGTGTGTGTGTGTGTGTGTGTGTGTGTGTGTGTGCGTGTGTATGTATATATGTGTGTGTGTGTTTGAAAGAGAGAGAGGGAGACGCGTATCCAGTCGTTTCTTTCAATTCTAAAGAAATTGTTTAAGTGACCATGTTATCTCTTTTGTGTGTGTGTGTGTGTGTGTGTGTGTGTGTGTGTGTGCATGCTTTCGAGAGGGGGAGACACACACAGTTGTTTCGTTTACTTTTCTTAAGAATACACCACTATTTATTGTGAGCTTGTGAAACTGCATGTCTTGACTGTATTACAACAGGCTTTGACATTTGATAGTAACACACATATATTGATGATAGCAGTTTGCTTCGGAACTGTAATTGAAAACAGTGTGACATCATGTTTATTTTTGGTTTTAGAGTTGTTCCAGAAGCTGTTCCGCCAGGATCTCCTGGTGGCCAGCTTATTTCGGAACTACCTGCTGGCGGAGAGAATCATGAGGTCCTACAACTGTGAGCCCATTTCCTTACCGAAGCTGCCTCCCACTTACCAGCATCCCATGTGGTAAGTCACGTCTCAGAGTGTTGAGGCATGTAAACCCTGCTCACTTTGTTTCTTTCACAGATTCTGAAAATTAGTTTGCTATCATTTCTGTCTTGTGTCCTACTCTGTTGATCTTCACCACCTCGGTTCCTTTCCATCTTGGGCCAAAAACAGACAAGTCCCCCCACAAAAACGCAAAGGAAATAAGCAGCAACAATGGAATTTGTGGTGTTGAGTTTGTAGAAAATGTCTGCAGCATCTTTCCTTACAGCACACAACAGAAATGAACGCTGAGTGGAAAATGTTACAACAATGTCACTGATTATTCCTCTACATTTCAGTCAGGGAGATCAGATGCTCTTGACACTTAACTTTTGATAGGGTTCTTGTGTTAAGTAGAAACAGCCCGAAAGGTGGAATTGTAATGTGGTTGTATTTGATTGAAAACCCCAAGGAAAAGAGGAACATGTGGTGATTCTGTCAGAATTGGTAACCTGTAGTCAGAGCAACTCTGTTGAGAGAATGGTGAAAAAAAGCCAATAACAATGGAAAAAACTGTTGTCAAAGCAAAGAGCAAAACACTCTACAAGAAGAAAATGTAATATGAAATGAATTTTTTTGCCGATAATCTCTTCCCCAATTCTATAAGTTTTTTGATACTGCATAGAAAAAATTATTGATGAAGAAAAAGATGATTTTAAAATGAAAAAAAGAAATGCAACAAGCCAGTATCAGTTATCTTTATTATAAGTCTATGACGTATACACATTTAAACTTTGAGGTAATGTCAGTTAATACAATGAATAAAATGCAGTTTAGAGTTGCTCCTTTATCTGTGATTTTCGCATGCATCACCATGCTTGTGTAGTCCAAGTGGTACTTTTTCTAAGCTTTATATATATAAAGTGCTTAGCGTGAGGTTTGATGAAGATGACACAGGATTTTTTGCAAGTCTGTGAATTTGGGATTGCAGTATTTCTGGGATGTTCTAAGTCAAGATAAAATCAATTCCCAGTAGTGCCCATATTACGGTTTTCACAAATTCTGTGTTCTCCACGTGTGTGCAGGCAAGCATGGGATATGGCTCTGGACTTGTGCCTGCAACAGTTGCCCCTGGATGAGAATGGGGAGAACTTTCCAGCACTGCCCCTCTTCGCTGAGCAGCTCACTGCCTTTCAGGTCTGGCTCATGTATGGCTTGAGAGAACAGACCTCCTCCACATCAGCTTCCTATTGTCCTGCAGGTAGGTACTGCACTGTGTGTGTGTGTGTGTGTGTGTGTGGTGGTGGTGGTGGTGGTGGTGGTGGTGTGTGTTGTTGTCGTCGTCGTTGTCGTCTTTACACAAAGTGGGATATTAGATGAAAAAATTATTTTAAAAAAGTCTGGGGATGGGAGGAGGTGGAGGGAGGGAGTGGGGAAGGAGCAAAGGGGTGAGGTAGGGGTAGGGTGGGGGTGATGGTGATGACAGAAGAAAAGATCAGATTGGGAATTCAATACAAGTATATGTTCACATGCTTGCATGTAGATGTTACCTCAGTTATATGTCTTTAAATAATGTTCTACTGGTGTGTGTGTGTGTGTGTATGTGTGTGTGTGTGTGTGTGTGTGTGTGTGTGTGTGTGTGTGTGTGTGTGTGTGTGTGTGTGCTTGTGTGTGTGTGTGTGTGAGAGAGAAAGAGAGAGTGAGTGAGAATACAAGCAAAATCATCTGATCAGGTGGAAGTCAAACCAGTACATTCGTTTGAACACACTCACACTCACACACACATACGCACGCACACACATCAGAATAAAAAACAAAGGTTATCCAAGGGTATACTGAGGTTTCTGGACCCTGTTGCTCTGTGGAAATTTGATTTATCTTTAAATGTCATGTGTTAGTCTATGTTTTTACTTAAAAAAGAAAAATCATGAATTCAGAATTGCCTTTATTACAAAACAGTCTTAATTCAGTGGCAGTATAATTTTTATGTGTTGATAGTCTTTAGGCATGTCAGTTGTCCTCTTCTCATCTGATTTCCTCTTTTCTTCTTTGTTTTATGTAGCTGACTTTTTCTTTTTTTTTTTTTTTTTTTTTTTTTTTTAGGCTGATGTCCACTTTTTTGCTGCTGGAAATCTTTGGAATACCACCCTCTCTCCCTAACATTTTTCCTTTGATGATTCAAAATCCGAATGAAAATTTGCTCAAAAATATCTTTGAAAATAGCAAATTTGTTATTTTGCGACACGAGACGGGTGCACAGGGTGGTGGTGTTTTTTTTCTCCACTTTGCATGGCACCTACTACATTAACTTGTTAATATTCTTTTATTTTTTTAATCTTAGGAATGCCTGAATTTTGCAGATGCAAATTGTACTGCAGTTCATACCAAGTTGTTTCCTGAGAACTGATCTTGCTCATTATAATTCTTCCACTAGGTTCTTTTGAGTCAGGTGCATCGACTGCGGGCTTTGGACCATTTGGGGAAGTTCTTGGATCTTGGGCCGTGGGCAGTCAATTTGGTGAGTGAGCTTGTGCATAACTGTCCTCCTTGTGGTTGACAAGAATGTTTCAGTGTAATTTAGATGACAACTTGTTTGAATATAAGCTAGATTTGGTTTCCTTAGGGATTGATGCAAATGAGAAAATAATGTAATCCCTAGAGTATAAAGTGCACTGTTATATAAGCCACACTAGTTGAATTTTTAGGGGGAAAAAAATTATAAAAATGAACACATTACCTGCAACCAGTTGGTTAGTGGCAAGAAAAGTGTGAAAATCAATAAATCAAGCAAGTTGCACAAAGCCATTTGAACAAAGTCTGTGTGTTTTGAGGAGTGCAGTGAACTAGCAAGTAAATGGTAAATGGTAATACATGCAAAAAAAAATTAATTGCTTGGAGATTTATTCACCATTTTTGAGAATCTTTGAACTTCTAAGGCTCTTGAATATATTGCACGTAAATGAAACTCCTACTCTTGTTTGCTGAGTGGAAGCCAACAGCACACAGCCTGGAACTGATTGGCTAGTTTTTCAGACAGGTGTCAGACAAAAGAGCGGTCACATGAGGGACTGATACATAGGCTGGACCATGTGGGAGACTTGCCAGGAAAAGACTAAATATATTGAATAATTGATGGACTTCTGGCTGCTGGGAGAGAGAGGGAAGGGAGGGAGAGAGAGAGGGAAATATGAGGGTGGAGTCACAGAGATCGGGCAGCCAAGAAAAGGAGGATCACCGAGGGGACAGACATCATGTCTGAATGTGATTAGCAATTTAAAAAAAAAAAAAGCTGTATACACTGAAGGACTGGTGGACTCGTGACTGCTTGGAGAGAGAGAGAGGGGGAAATAAGACAAAGGAGTGACACCGATTGGCAGCCAAGAAAACATTGTGAAAAGTAATCAGAGTTCAAATATCAGTTCTCAGTTTGTCCAATTAACTGCAGATCAGAGATAACCTTAGTGAGACTTTTAGGTGAGAAAATCCAGGAGAAAGTTGCTGATGGTATTGCAGTAGGGTGTGTGAAACGAGGAAGTAAGTTTGGGCATATTGCTGCAGAATTTCAGTAGATGTCATTTTTTGGCGTCATATGCTTTACCATGTCAGACCGTAGCACTTTGGCAACGTTCACAGTCCCGTTCCTCTGGGGGGGAGGATCGACCAGCGGGACCACAGGTAATGTGCCCAATCCAACCAGGTGGTGACCACGTTACCGCAGCCACTCCAATCCGTACAGGCGGATGGGGGCTTAGTTGCCGTGCCCTCCAATGCTCCCCCTAACACACAGGGGACTCCTATCGATCCCCCCAGGGAGGTGTATGGCAGTGCACACTGTCCGGTGGGGGGGGTACGACAGGCCACGCTCTCTCGCAACCCCCCCCCCCCCCCCCCCCCCCCCCCCCCCCCCCCCCATGTCTCAGGTTACCCTGGCCCCCATGGAAATTCTGCCCCAGGGCTGCCACAGCCCATTTTCCTCCATGGGGACCTGGTTGGCTCTATACCCCTCAGAGGGATCAGTGGCTTACAGCAGACCAACAATACCAGCTCCATGGTTGCATGTGGCACCCAGCCTTGTGCTGGTTCAACTCGGTCTCCTTCCCTCTCAGGCGCTGTCTGATTGGCAGGACGACGGACTTCCCTCCCATAGTTCAGCTGCCGATCATGGAGCCACAAGGGACCCACCGTTGCGTCCTTCCCCTACCAAGGTAGGGCGGGACCCTCACACACCCCTGCCATTGCCTCCTCGAGAAGGTTTGTCACAACCTCTTCAGGAACCCGACGCTCCCGACTCCTCAGGACGAGACTAGTCCACTCCTGAGCTCTCACACGACTTGTCCACTATTGAGCTCTGACTCCCGGCACTTGTCGGGAGGGAGGCCCCCCCCCCAGACAAGTTCCTTTGGTGCCCAAATACACCTTGGTTCTCCTTCCAAGCGGGCTCGCCCAGACTTGTTGCCCCTCAGACTCTTACGTCCATTTGGGAGTGTCCAGCAACCCTAGCGAGGGGTGCGTAAGTTGTCCCTTCTCCAGGGAATAAATCCCCCTCGGCCCTGGATGCGGCCCCTGTAGGCATGTTCCTCAGGGACCCCCAGAAGGCCCATATCTCCCACATCCCCTCCCTGTTCTCCTAGGACACTCTGGTGACCAGGGAAATTTCCATATCCCCAGCTGGTTGCCAGTTCATCCCCCATCTGGCCTCCCACTTCTGCCACGATCTCTACCAAGAACCTGGTGGAGTGGCAAACTCCCCATTTTTCTGTGAGCTGTTTTGTTCTGTTTCTGGTTATTCCTGAGTTAAAAAAAAGGATTACTTACTTTGATTTTTGTAAGGTTGTACTTACCTTCTTTTGTTTTGTTTTTTTAATTGATGACCGCAGAGTGTTTTAATCTGACACTTGTGGTCTGTTTTCAGGCATTATCTGTGGGGATCTTTCCCTATGTGCTCAAACTTCTTCAGAGTTCTGCCAAGGAGCTACGACCACTGCTGGTGTTCCTGTGGGCCAAAATCATGGCAGTGGATGGTGTGAGTAGCTTCCCTTTATCTTGTGTCATGAGTGAACTGCCCGCAGAGTTCTGAACTCCTGTGTGCTGAACTTACAAGGCCAGACTCCTGCAACTCACTAAAATGTGTTCAGCTTGCACTGTTTTTTTTCGCTGTTTGCTGTAGTGTACTGTCTTCTTGCTGGTATTGTATTCAGTATTCTGATTCCTGTACTAAAAAAGTGTGTGGTTATTTTTCCATGCATTGTTTTGGGACAGTCCACAACAAAATGGTGAATGGAACACATTAGATATGATGAAGTCTGTTTTTGTGTTTACTTCTGCATTCATAGCATGTGAGGGGGGAATGGGGGGGGGGGGGGGGGGGATGACACATAATTTTCTGATCTACTGAAGAAATTCCAAAGTGAACACAAAAATCGGAAAATGTAGATAGCACTGGCTGACACATCTGTTGCTGTTTGAATCAAAATAATGATAGAAACTGACATGTCTAACCTCAGCCTGTAAACAATTTTATTTGGCGTCATATACTGTACCATGTCAGACCATAGCATTAAATGCAGTCAGTCAGCTCTGTCAGGCCGAATTTTTGTGGCAAATGCAGTCATAAGATAGTCACGTGACGCCCACCCCCACTTCTGCCAACGGAAGACGCCGATGTTCGCTTCCTGTACCTCATTCAACTTCAGCGTCGCCCAAGCAAGATAAGTCTTGTGCTCTGTCTCGCCTATACTTTGCCTTTGTGTAAAGATTCCTTGTGTTTCGCATTCTTGACTCATTCACTTGTGGCTTGCGCTAAACTCTTAGTACACTTGCCATGTGAGGCTATTGGTGGGCTAGCATTTCTAGCAATTAATTAATTTTCATGATTGTCGTTATCCCGGTTCTTGTTTTATCTGCGTTTTACACGCGCAAGTTTTTTTTTTTTTTTTTTTTTTTTTGGTGCTGTCCCGCTCCTCTCGAGTTCCTTGGGCTTTTCGAGACCTCGCTCACCGTCTCCTTACAGCCCTTCCCCGTGTACGGCCCTCCTGCGCCTTATTTTCCCCTCGCGCCACTACTTTGTTCGACGATCGTGTTGCCAGTCTCTGGGCGCCATCTTTCTTTGCGCCGGTCGTGCTTTCACCCCATTCACCTCATCGTAATAAGTCCATCGTGCTACACGTGGTTTAGCGACTACATTTATCGTGTTTGTACACACATGCTTTCGCTTGTGTCTTCACTTATCATTCTTCAACTCGCGGATTGCTATCGCAATCTACTGTTGTTTTCCACACGGATCGGTGCTTCGATCACGCAGCATTACTCAGCACTTTTTGGTGACGGTGCTGTTGACCGGTGATCGAGTTTCTCACGATTTCTTGATCCCCTGACACATCACACGATCGATTTTTCTGGCTCACCTACCCCTCGTGCTCTTATACTTTTATCATTACGCATGGCTGATCGAGTTTAATTATCTCTTGCTCGATCAACCATCATGTCTCCCCTTTGCGATCATGTGCTCTGATTTGCTCGCACCATTGCCCATCATGGTGAAGGACTCCGTCGGGTCGAGCCACTCTACCTTTCAGAACTCTCGCTCATATTCCTGGAGAACCCGCGGGTCGATTCGATTCTGAGCAAACCGTTCTTACCACGGAAGAATGGACGGCCCGAGGTAGATGAAGACGACCTTTCCGCGGAGGACACGCGGAATCTTTCCACCTCTACCCGACCGCCGGATGCACGGCCGTTGCATTTGAAAGATACAAGGCAAGCAGCCGCCATTAACAAATGTCTCTCTTTTGACCTGCCCAGAAAATCAAAGGCAAGGCTCCCCTCAAAGGGCTGAGTCAAGCCAAATCATCTCGCCGAAATTCTCCGTTTTCTTTGGCCAGCTTGCCTTCTACCTTTCCTGCGCAAAGCGAGATCTCTGTCTATTATGCCGTGTCACGCGACCCTTGGCCCCCGGGGACCTTGGTCGAGACGCGGACCGGCACGGGTGACGGGCTTGGGCAGGAATCACCACCCAACACTCGCCTGTGTGAGCCGCGGGTCACTAGTTCCCCCCCCCCCCCCCCCCCCCTCCCCCCCCAACTGGACTCACGGTCTCATGACGCTCGACCCCACCGTGCACAGGTGCAGCCAACCCCTGCACAAGGAGCGTCCTCCTAACTCCGGATGCAGTTTCATAGTCACGTCGTGGTAGGACCACGGGCATGGCTATAATTCTGGGCGTATGGCCATGCTGGATTTTGACGCCGGCTGTCTCCATACACAAGGACGGTCGACCAACCCCGATTGACCATCGCAGGTTCCCCTAGGGGTACAGGACGTTGGGGAGTCGACCTACTCGGCTTCCCACTTGGGCAACGTCCACGGTCCCGTTCCTCTGGGGATAGGATCTACCAGTGGGGCCATGGGTAACCTGGCCTATCCCTCTTGGGGAGGGAACACGCAGCCAGTCCAACTCGCGCATAGGCGGGTAGGGGGCTCGGCTACCATGCCCCCCTCCTCACGACCTCCACCAGCGTCCTTGGAGGCCCACACCAAGGACATGTCTGGAGCTCTGCACGCTCCCGGGGGGGTACACCAGACCACGGTCTCTCGATAACCCCCCCCCCCCCCCCCCCCCCCCCCCCCCCCCCCCCAGGTGTTCCAGGTTACCCCAGTCCCCGGGGAGACACTGCACAGACCCCAGGGCCGCCACAGCCCACCTACCTCCCCGGGGACCAGTGGCTGTATGCCCCCCGAGAGAGACCCAGTGGCTTAATCCCCACACCCAACCTGAACAGCTCCATGGTCACATGCGGCACCCAGCCTCATCCACCTCGGTCGACCTTGGTCTCCCACCTCGGCGCTGTCCGATCGGCAGGCCAGGCTCTCCCCCACCCTAGTCTGGCTGCCGAGCAGAGAGCCACGAGGGACCCGCCCTCACTCCCCCCCCCCCCCCCCCCCCCCCCCCCCCCCCTCCACTACCCATCGAGGGCGGGACCCTCACGCACCCACGCAGTTGCCTCCTGAGGAAAGTCCCACTCAATCTCCCAGGAAGACGACCCCCCCACAGGCTGAGGATGACGAGGAGGAGGAGGAACTCTTCTCCTCCTTATACGACATGTGCATTATTGAACGGTTTCGACCGGACTTGGTGACGAGGGATGTCCCACCCCTCTAACAATCTCCTGGCGTTCCCCGAGATCGTCGGGCCGCCCCCAGCCCAGCGATCTAAACCCAGGATCGTCGCGCCTCAGTCCATCGCATCACTTTGGGAGGGTCCGGCAACTCGCGCCAGGGGTGCGGAAGCCGTCCCCCCCGCCAGGGCAAGACCTCTCCCCAGCGCCTAATGCGGCCACCGTCAGCACCCTCCTCAGGGCCCGCAGAAAAACACCCAGTCGCCTCCTTATTCGCAGACAATCCTGCAACCAGGGAGTTTGCCATTTCCTAAGCAGATTGTCGACTGATCCCCATCTGAGCTCCCCCTACTTCGGGCTCCATCTCCTTTAAGGCCCTAAAGGACTGGGACCGGGTAGCCCGTATGGGCATCCTACACACCACTGCCGGGCATGCCTATCTTGGCATGCTCCTGCAGTGGACGGAGGTATTCTGGCCGGCGGATGACGGCACCGTCCCAGTGTCTGCGGACTTAGGCTCCGAGACACACCAAGAGACGGACTCTCGCTTGTTCAGCGATCCTTTTATGCGACACCTGGTTAACAGGATCTCGCATCACCTTTCGGCTGCGGCGAACCGCGCAGCCACGAGCCACTTTGATTGCCTGTTGGTAGCGAGAGATGCCGTGCTAGCACGGTCCACTCTCTCCTCAGCGCTCAAGGCGTCCCTGCCGTGCGTCCCGGGCCAGGACCAGTCGCTCTTTGGCGATGATTCCACCATTATCATATCACAATCTGTCAAGGAAAGCAAGCAGACAGCGTCCTTTGCGCCTAGGCCTCCGCAGCCATGCCCTGCTAGGCCCCCTGTGCCTTCCTACCCTGCCTCCACCAGGCCCAGACCTTATCCCAGGCAGGCACCATCTCACACCTCAGGCCTCGCCAAGCGCCCCCATACTTCTCCTAGGCCAAAACGGAAACCTCCCCAACAGAATTTTCAGTTCGGCCAACAACCATGGCCATGGCAGTGACTAGGGGAGTCACTCGGGGGGGACTTGGATCAGGCACAACCCTTCCATCTAAACCCCTCCACCCTATCCCCCCCCACCCCCGCCTGGACCATCGGCCCCCCCCTGGCGGGCAGCCTCTCCCGGCATGCCCATCAATGGAGATGTATGGGCCTCAGCCCCTGGATAGCGACGGTTTTACAGGAAGGGTTTCGCCTACCTTGGGCCCACGAATGCCCTCCCCTCATGCATTCTCCCCCTCCCTGCTCAATGATCCCCCCCCCCCCCCCCCCCCCCCCCCAGAGGAAGCTCTTCGCCTGGAAGTCCTAGAACTCCTCGAAAAAGTGGCCATCATGGAGATTTTCCAGCCCAACCCCGGGTTTTTACTCCTACCTCTTCATGATCCCCAAACCCTCTGGGGGATGGAGGCCCATCGTCGACCTCTCTCCCCTCAACAAGTTCCTCAGACCCACCAGATTCAAGATGGAGGCTCCCACCCAGATCAGGGACTCCATCCATCAGCTCGATTGGGCTACCTCCATCGATCTGAAGGACGCGTACTTTCAGATCCTTATTCACCCTGCCCACAGACCTTTCCTCCGGTTCGTCTGGCAAGGTCGAGTGTTCCAGTTCAAGGCTCTCCCCTTTGGTCTCTCCCTCGCACCCTTCCTCTTCACGAAGGTTGTCAAGGAGATGGCCTCCCTGGCCAGACAGGAGGACATTCGCCTCCTTGTCTACCTGGACGACTGGCTCGTCCTAGCCCCCACAAGTGCGAATTCACTCCCAGTCAAAGGTTCTCCTTCCTGGGCATGAGTTTCGACACCATCTCCATGCAGGTCGCCCCTACCCCAGAGAGGTCCGCCCGGATAGTGAACCTCATCTCCTGCCTCCGAGGGGCATCCCACACCTCGGCCAGAACTCTGTCCTCTCTCCTAGGGATGATGGAGTCCCTTTCATCCCTCATTCTCCTGGGTCGGGTGCCCAAGCGCCAGCTGCAGAGGGTGTTCCATTAGTGTTAGTCTCAGACCTCAGACCGCTGGGACCAGACCATTCCCCTCTGCCACTGGTTCAGTTGTACCATGGAGGAGTGGCTCAATCCGTCCACTCTGACCACCAGGGTTCCCATCTCTCTCCCAACTCAGCCACTGGAACTCTACACGGACGCCTCCAACTTGGGCTGGGGGGTCCACTTGGAGGACAGTCACGCCTCGGGGGCGTGGGACGCACAGATGGCACGTCTCCACATCAGTGTCTTAGAATTGGAAGCGGTCAGGATGGGCCCTCCTCCACTTCCAACATCTAATCTCTCACCGACTGGTTCTTCTCCTCACGGGCAACACGTCGGTAGCTCACTATGTCAACAGGGGGGGGGGGGGGGGCTCACTCCATCGGCCTCTCACTGCGGACAGAGGCCCTCCTTCGCTGGTGTCACGCATGGGGAACCACCCTCCGCGCGAGACACATAGCGGGGACACGCAACATCCTGGCAGACTCTCTCAGCCGGTCAGGGTCCCTTCTACACACAGAGTGGACCCTGAACAAGCTGATACTGACTGCGGTATGGGAACACTGGTTCAAGCCCATGGTCGACCTCTTTGCGACCAGGTTCAACCATCTTCTCCCGATGTATGTCTCTCCCAGTCCCCGATCCCAGAGCGTATGCGGTCGATGCGCTGTCCCTTCCCTGGGTGGGCCTCATAGCATATGCCTTTCCCCCCTTCCCTATACTCCACAACGTGATCAGGAAGGCGAGGCTGGAAAGACCCAGGCTCATCCTCATAACCCCTTGGCGGCCGACCCAATCCTGGTTTCCAGACCTCAAGTCTCTCACCCATGTTCCCCCCCTCCAGTTAAACCCCTCGGTGGGTTATGCTCAGGCAGCCCCGCTCAGGCCTCCCTCGCTCCAACCCCCAAATGCTTCGCCTACACGCTTGGCTCCTATGCCAGCCCAAGTGCGAGCACCTGCCCCTACCTCCCTCTCCCACAGATCCCGGTCCGTCCTAGATACCCTTGCAGGGGCAGGGGCCTCACAAGGACTATGTGACTTGGCCTCTGCCTCACGTAGGACCAGCACGAGTCCCTCTACAACTACCGATGGAAGAGATGGGTCGCATGGTGCTCAGTTAACTCAGTTCCCCACGTCCACCCCTCCAAACGTCCAGATAGGCAATTTCCTAGTCCTATCCCACCTTTCTTCCTCTCTTAAGCTGTCTGCTAGCTCCATTTTGGGGCTACAGGTCGGCTGTCTGCACCACCAATCCGAAAGCTTGGCCGCCGTCTTTCAAGAATGACTTCCTTCTCAGAGAGGTGTCTAGGGGGGTGGCCCTACAGGAAGCTCAGTCCCCTAGGCGCACTCCGCTTTGAGACCTCTTTCTTGTGCTAGACGCCCTCAGAAAACCCCCTTCGAGCCCATAGCCACCCTTCCCTTTGACCTCCTCTCCTTCAAAATCACCTTTCTCCTCTCCCTGGCCTCGGCCAGAAGACGAAGTGAGATCCATGCCCTCAGCGGGTACCCACAAGACATTGCCTTCCACAGGGACGGCTCTGTCTCACTTAAGTTTCCTTCCAGAGTTCTTAGCAAAGAATCAGGAACCGGGCACAGCCTCTCCTTCCCTCGTCATCCGCTCCCTAGTGGATATCCTAGGAAGAGGGGAGAGTGGGGGAGACATGGACCTGTGCCCTTCAAGTGCCTCAGATACTACTGGGAACGCTCAAGCCCCAGGCGTTCCTCCCAGAGACGTCTCCTTATTTCTATCAACCCCAATAATAAGAAAGACATCTCAGCTGGCACTATCTCGAGGTGGCTATCCAATACGGTAAAATCTGCCTATGCCCAGGCGTACAAGGACCTCCCGGTCCATTCTCCCCAAGCCCATGAGGTCAGAGCGCTGGCCACTTCCACAGTGTTCCAGCACTCTGTCCCCTTGCGCCATCTCCTGGAGGCAGCCTACTGGCATTTGGAAAACCCTTTCATAAACTTTTATTAAGGGATATCCGCATGACCAGGGCTGACGGTTCTAAAGGGATTTCCTTTGTGGCGGCCAATGCAGCCATATCGGTTAACCCCAAGAACCACTAGGGCACTCTGCCCTCCTCCTATTCCTTTAAATTCTGCTATGGTCTGACATGGAAAAGTATATGACACCAAAATGGGGAGTTTTTATTATACTCCCTGTTTGGCTAGTATACTTACCATGTCAGACTCTAATGCCCACCCCTACCTTCCCCTCTAGCACCAAGGTTCTTTGGGGGTTACCTTGTGCGCAGGCCTCGCTGAATGAGGTACAGGAAGCGAACATCGGTGTCTTCCGTTGGCGGAAGTGGGTGGGCGTCACGTGACTATCTTATGACTGCATTAGCCACAAAAATTCGGCCTGACAGAGCAGACTGTGCCGTTTAATGCTATGGTCTGACATGGTAAGTATACTGGCCAAACCGGGAGTTTAATAAAACTCCCCATATCTGTAAAATCAGATGTATTGTTTTGGTCCAGCTATTTAACAAAACTTTAGTTCATGGTAAGACTTCAAGAAATAAAATTTGAAGAGGTAAAGTTAGTTTTCATTTAGCATTTTGTGAAAATGGTCAACCTTTCACGCTCTGAAATCATCTTTGTTGCTTGCATTTCCTGACTTTCTTCAGTACTAATTCCTTCCCTTGATTTTCTTTTATACTAGGGTTATGATACCTATTAAAGGTTTATTAGTGATCACATGGAAATTCCAGTTAGTGGGACTGATAATCCTCTGTACTATATGGTGCGAATTCCTGGTGATTGTCAGTCAGAATGTGTGCATGCATGTATATGTGCATGCATGCACATAGTTTCAGTGTTTGATTTTATTGGTTTGTAAACATACTGTTAGATCAGTTAGTATTTGATGTTATACTGTTATAATAAGAGATCAGGTTTCAGGCAGAGGTTTAGGGCTCTATATATACTCTTGACAGAAATGGCCGTGCATGATGCTGGCAATAGTTTTGATTTAGTTTTTGCCAAAGTAAAGAGTGGCAGAAATCAGTGTCTTTTCTTTGCAGTGTGATCAAACAAGAAAAAGACTGTAATTGGCTGCTGTTTAACTATGTATTTTCTGGCTTGATGGTCACTGACCTCAACTCCATGAACCCCAGGTCTGGTCTTTGGTGACATGGCTCACTGGAGGTGTGTCGTGTGTTTTCAGACGTGTCAGATAGAGCTGGTGAAGGATTTGGGACACAGGTATTTCCTCAATGTGCTGAATGATCAACAAGGCATGCAGGTGAGCTGACCTGCTCTTCTCCATGTGGAGTTTGGTTTGAATCCACTGTGTATGTGTGTGTGTGTGTGTGTGTGTGTGTGGTGTGTTGAATGTGTGAGTGTGTGAGTGTGTGTGTGTGCCTATTTGAATGTGTGTATGTGTGTGTGTACCTGTTTGTGTGTGTGTGTGTGCATGTATGCGTGCATGTGTGTGTGTGTACTTGTTTGAATGTGTGTGTGTGTGTGTGTGTGTGTGTGTGTGTGTGTACCTGTTTGAGTGTGTGTGTGTGTGAATGAGTGCGTGTGCATTTTTGATATGGAGTAAATCTTGAAGGCAAGAAGACTCTTATGTGTTTTTATCCCTCTCTGTATTGTTTACTCTGAGCTTGCATTATGTAACATGGTCGGTCTTTTTCTGATGAGTCATTACTTTTTAAAGGCTGTGGCTATTTAGTGGCGGTAGTGACATCGTTTCTGGGAAAAAATACCCAGTCAGTTTTATATTTGCCCATGTAATGCTTCACACTCACCCATCAACTAAGTAAGGACATAGTAAGGTGAATATATTTTATGATAAAGACAAAAGGAAAAGAAAACAAGATTAAGGTATTATACTATATCATCAGAAGACAGAGATCCAGTCATAAACCAGTTAGATTTGTCTGTGCATAAAAAAAAAACAGACTTTAATGGTTCTTGATCTAGAGAAATGACATGGGTGTGAGGACTGAAAAACTGAAGATCCAGGGTAAAAAGAGAACTTCACGAAGACAGGCAGTCTGATGCATGTGATTATGTTTCAGCCTGAACACCGCACAATGGCCGCCTTCATCCTGGCAGTCACCATGAACTCTTACAGATTGGGTCAGGTGAGACTTTCTGTTTTTTCACACATGGGGATGGATTGGTCTGATGAGCTGCATCTGCGGTCATGTATGTGTGCATGCATGCATAGTTTTTGTTTTTGGACTTTGTGAACCAATAAGATTGTATTCTGTTCTTGAATTCTTTTTCTCTGATATGAAATAGTATAAGATGAAAGCAATGAAACTGATAAAGTACTGGTGTGGTGATATGAAGAATTTTCTTTTTTTTTTTTTTTTTTTAAATTTTTATCTTTCTTCAGTTCTACATGAACGACAGAATAGTGAGCTGCTGTACATTGTTTGGGTGTGGGAGGGATTCTCTGATTAGGTGGCTGGATTGTATGTGACTGTATGTATATGTGAGTGCATACATACGTGTTTGTTGTTTATTGCATGTGTGTGTGTGTGTGTGTGTGTGTGTGTGTGTGTGTGTGTGTGTGCACGTGCGTGTGATGCAGGAGAACTGCATGCAAAGCAGCCTGATCTCGACGTGTCTGGAACAGCTCAATGACAGCTGTTCAGAACTGCGGCAGTGGTTGGCACTTTGTCTGGGAAAGGTGGGTCCTTGCCCTTAGTTACATTGAAGTTTTCTGAAAAGCACAGATGTATACAACTTGTGGAACATATTAACTCTGCAGTATTCTAAAAAAACTGCCAGCATTTATATGTCTGATCTCAGAACTGTAATATTTAGTGTGAAATTCTAATTTGTTTACATATCATTCGAGCAAAACCAACTGAAGAAATGTCATCAAGGCATCAAAGAAAACTTTGCTTGTTCTGGAGTCTGAATTTCTAAAAGGTCAATAGTAACATGTGTCAGTTGAAACTTGGGGAGAGAAGATTTGTGAAAATTGACATTTAATATTCAGTAAGTACAGTAAGTGATTGCAGTTTGTGAAATATTGTTTGACAAAGTACAAATAACAAATGGAATCAAGCTGCCAGTGCTTATGGACACTGGGATTTCACATGGAAGCGCTTATTCCCCCCTGGAATATAACACTTTTGCAAAGATGTATTTACCATCCTTGTTTCCAGATACTCTTTACCCAGTGTGTGTGTGTGTGTTGTGTATGTGTGCATGTGTGTATGTGCAGGCATGTGGGTACATCAAGAAAGTTTAATGTGATCTGGCATTTATTCACTAACGACAAGTATAGCACACAGTTTTCCCCCTTCATATGACAGTGTCGCAGTCTTTTTTTTCTTTAGTGTTTTAGTGGTTGTTGTCTTAACACTCATTGACATCTTAGGCATAACTTGGTAGCAGAATGTGCAGTGCCATCACTGATTAAGTGTTCTGTATTTGTTTTAATGATGTTAGAGATTCACCGACTGATTTCAGATCTGGACCAACTACAACAAAGCCCGCTGGTGTGGTGTGCGAGACAGTGCTCATGAAAAATTGTATAAATTGCTGAAGGACCCATCACCTCAGGTCAGTGAACAGTAGTTATTGTTTTTTTTTTTATTCAGGAAATAGATATCAGCTTAAATTGTGTCTTTGCTGTTTTTGGAATTGAAAATATAGGTGAGAACTCCCCTTCATCTTAAAGTGAATCAAAACACACTCAAAAAAAATCTTCAGTGGTGTTTGTTTTCTCTCTCTCTCTCTCTTACCTGTTAAGAGATTATTTGATCGCTGCCAGTTGTCGCCAACCCTTTGAAGCAAACAAAGAAAATTTCTATTGTCATATGATTCTTGTGTGTCTGTGTGCAGGTCAGGGCTTCAGCTGTGTACGCATTGGGGACGTTCATTTTCAATGGGAACGAGCAGACGGACCATGCCAACAATGTGGGAGCTTGGAGTGGGCATGACACTGGTTCAGTGTGCCTCCGATGGCAGCCCCCTGGTCCGCAAGGTGACTGGGTCTTCTGTTCCTTGAGGGATGGGGCTGCTAGTAGGACCCCTGCCCACTTACACCAGCATGGTTTCTAAGTTTGCATCTCCAAAATTGCCACCTGGGCCAGACCTGTTCATCGTTGTGTAAACGAGTTGAAAAGCGCTTAGAGCTTGGCGTCTAGCCGAGAATAGGCGCTATATAAGTATTCATTATCATCATCATCATCATTAACGTTAAAAGTGATGCAAGCTTAACGTCCCATCGCCTAATGTCTAAAAGACCCAGCCTAAAGTCCCAAGCCCATAATCCAAAAGTCCCATAGCCTAAAGTCCCATAGCCCATAATCCTAAAGTCCCATAGCCTAAAGTGCCATAGGCCATAATCCTAAAGTCCCATAGCCCATAACCCTAAAGTCTCATATCCTAAAGTGCCATAGCCCATAATCCTAAAGTCCCAAAGCCCATAATCCTAAAGTCCCATAGCCTAAAGTGCCATAGCCCATAATCCTAAAGACCGTAGCCTAAAGTGCCAAAGCCCATAATCCTAAAGTCCCATAGCCTAAAGTGCCAAAGCCCATAATCCTAAAGTCCCATAGCCTAAAGTCCCATAGCCCATAATCCTAAAGTCCCATAGCCCATAATCCTAAAGTCCCATAGCCTGACCTCAGTTTCGATGTCCTCTCCATGTCTGTGGCCTTGGTTTGGTTCCGTCAGGGTCACCGGTATCGGCGGTCCATGGGGGCTGTCGTTTGGACGGACATGGTGGCGCCCTCCGGAGGGAGAGCTCACTCACGCCGGCTCCGCGACTAAGCAATTTTTGTCGTTAGTAGGGGGCTTAGTAGGTGGTGTCCTGCGTATGTTAGATCAGAATAGGCGCCACTGAACACCACTGAAGTGACTCGGCAGCAGTGCAGTGTCTCCTCCGGTGGGTGGCCTCTTGACGACTTGACATTGACTGCTGCCTGTGGATTGCCAGTGCCGGGGCTGCGGCGGGGCCGACCGGGCCGGGCATGGCTGTGGACAGGGTGTCGGAATGAGCGGCGTGCGTGCACTGCCTCTGAGGTGGCGCAGAGGTTGGGACAGCAAAAAAAAAAAAAAAAAAGTCCCATAGCCCATAATCCTGAAGTCCCATAGCCTAATGGTGGTAGTGAGGTAAACTGTTGGAGGTTTATCTTGCACGGGGCATAGCATTAATGGAAGGGGGAGCCTATCCCTCTCTTCCCTGATCTGGATTAAATAACCATTTACTGCTAGGTGGGTAGACAGAGAGGGTTTTTAAAACCAATGAAATTACCTCACGGAGTGGTTGAATTCTTTACTTTTGCAAACAGACATTCAAACAGCGTTTACTATAGGCCACTCTTGATTTTCTGAAACTCTACATATCATGAACTCCACAGCTTGAAGGTGCTCTATACATGTGCGTTATTATACACAGATAATGCAGCAGAAAAAATTGAAGGCAATAAGATGAAAGTGGTGTCAACGGACCTGTTTACCCTTACGATTTTGCCGTATTTTTTATGGAAAAGAAAGGAATTATGTCCCCCACCCCCCCCCCAATCAAATTACAGGAAAAAAAATCAAAGAAAGAAAATTGTTAAATGCAAAGTTTCGTCTGCTACCGTTTCGGTCAAAAGCAGTAAGAAGACATTTCCCAGCTGCCTTGCATCTTTTACCTTGTCAAAGATGGCGACGAAGCAGTCTTATGCGCCAACGGCTGGCTCTTCCAAATCTTCAAAAGTTGTGAAAGTATTGTGATTATGA
>JADBJO010001787.1:192500-302500 GCA_016801955.1 Conus betulinus | reverse complement strand
CCCCAACCAGCTCCTACCCAGAGTTGAGTTTGCTGCGGACTCAGTTGGGAAGACTGGGACCACACAGTCGAGTTTTTCATCCACTTAATGGATGCGTTTTTCTGAGAGTGTTGCTCGAATTTCCTGACCAACACTGCAGGTGCCTGTATCTCTCGGGCCTGGTTGACGCTGGGATATATTATGAAGGAAGCATAGAGTACAGCCCTGTCATGAAGTCTCAGACCGAAATGGAAATCTGCAGCATCATATTAATCATCCTCATTCTCATCGATCAGCATTAAAAAAAAAAAAAGTCTCAAATTCTGTGACCCTTCATGCCCTGCTCTCATGGTGACCTCAATTTCGATGTCCTCTCTACGTCTGTGGCCTTGGTTTGGTTCCGTCGGAGTCACCGGTATCGGTGAGTCCATGGGGGCTGTAGTTGGACGGATGTAATGGTGCCCTCCGGAGGGAGAGCTCACTCATGCTGGCTCCGCGACTAAGCAGTTATTGTCGTCAGTAGGGGGCTTAGTAGGTGGTGTCCTGCATATGTTAGATCAGAACAGGCGCCACCAAAGTGACTCGGCAGCAGTGCAGTGTCTCCTCCGGTGGGTTGCCTCTTGACAACTTGACATTGACTGCTCCCTATGGATTGCCGGTGCCGGGGCTGCTGCGGCGGGGCCGACCGGCTATGGCTGTGGATGGGGTGTCGGAATGAATGAGGCATGGGTGCACTGCCTCTGAGGTGGCATAGAGGTTGGGACAGCAAAAAAAAAAAAAAAAAAAAATTCCCTTTTTCTGTCTTTCTGAAGGAATTGGTATCACCAGTTTCATCAGTAAGATCAGATTGCTAATGCACATGCTGATACTACTACAGTTAACACTGCCATATATGTATATGCCTATAAACTTCTGTTGGTTAGATCAGATTCTTCTTCCTTTGTTTTACTGAACAAATTTCTTGGCGTTACTGGACGAATGTGTTTTATTACCTCTGTGGGTAAAATAAGATTTCCCTTTCTCTGTCTTCCTGAACAAATATGTATTGACACTTTTATCAGTTAAGATCAGATTGCTAACATGCACTCTGATATTTCTGCTGTTAACACTGCCAGATGAATGCCTGTAAACTAATATTGGCAATATGAGATTCTTCTTCCTTTGTCTTACTGAACAAATTCCTGGGTGTTACTGGACGAAAATGCATTGATACCATAATAGGTAATACCAGATTTCCCTTTCTCTGTTTTTTTTTTTTTTTTTTTTTTCTGAACAAACACGAATGACACACTTTAATCCGTAAGATCAGGTTTCCTTTCTCAGTGTTGTTGAGCAAATTACTGTCTTGCTGAACCAACATGTGTTGATACCTTTCTTGGTAAGGTCAGATCTCTCTTCCTTTGTCTTATTGAGCAATACAAGTTAACACTTTTATTAGCATGATCAAATTCCTCTTCCTCCATCTCACTGAATAAATGCATGTAAATATCTGTATTGGTAAGACCAGATTCCCTCTCTTTGGTTTTTCTTATACATTATTTATTTAATAGTTTACAGAAGGTTGGAACTTATGTGAGACTAGCAGACAAGGGTCAAAATGCAGTTCTTGTCACCCACACTGAGTTGCTGTGAAAGTCCTGTTTTAATGTTAGAGCATTTGTAGATCAGCCTTTACCTTACGAAATCTGTATGACCAGGGGCTGATGTTCCAAAGAGTATCTTAGCTTTTTGATAATCTGTGACACATCATAATACTATATTAGACATCAACATTTGGAAAGTGGAACAAATGAACTGGTCATTGCTCGCAAAGAATTTTATACTAAGTTTATTTTGCTAAACCAGGAATAGGAGGAAAAATTATCAGATCCTATTTGGCCTTAAAGAGAGAATTGAATGAATTCTATTTGCTGTGAGAGAGAGTTTAATGATCTTACCTAAGTGCGCTCCAATTCATTCCTCCTCATTTCTTTGAGTCCAACAAATTTTTGCTACTTTGTTTGCATAGTGACAGCTAAATAGTTAACTTGCAGTTTACTGATCATAGTTTAACCCATGCTCTACTCACTCAGATGAATATCTGTGCTTTTAAATAAGTCTATTATTATGTAGGTGAATGTCATCAGGTTGTTCTCATGAGGTAATTTTGAACAGAAAATTCCTTGAACAACCTTGAGTTTTGTACTGACAAAAACTGTTAAGTGCTTTGTTCATCATGGTGGGTAAACAAAGGAGAATGTGAACTAGCATTTGCAGATGGCAGTGATTTTTAAAATTTTTGTTCAATTTTTATATTTTGTTGGTTTCTTCTTTTTTTTTATTAATTTTCTTTGCTTTTGTTTTGCAATTATTGAATTTCTTGTTTTTCCATATGGTCTGTTGGGGCACATCACTGTACTTCAACTGAAAGGAAAAGATTTGAAATAGTGAACTTTTCGCACTGTATGTCATGGAGGTAATTGGTGAAAATGGAAAAAGTCACTTTCACTTGTTTGAATAGTTGAGTAGTCTTAATTTTATATTATTTGTAGCTGTGTTACAACTACATTGTTGTACACATACAAGAGGACACAGAAGTATCTATTAATAAAATTGTATAACAAATATGCAAGATTGTTTTCTTTGATATGTCTTTGGTTTGTATTTTTCCATTCAGACTGTATTCCAGAACATGACTGCATCTTGTGCTTTGGACTTGAAAACTGTTGCTTATGGCGGTGGATTGGGCTGTGTTGGAGAGTATACTAATCACCATGTGATTTCTTGATATTATATTGTCTCCATGTGATCCCTGTCTGTAGGAATGACGAACAGTACATTTCACTCCTGTTTGTAAACAAGAAACATGCTTCTGGTGGTATACCTGGTGCCGTGTCCCTGTGTGTTGCCATGGTTGCACAGCGTTGTTTTGCATCTTTCAGACAGCAACAGCATCGCGAGCAGCGGTGGGATGAGACGCAGCTCCTCACGAAGCAGTGTCAAAAGCTTGGTCTCATGTAAGGCCTTCAGTACCATGTTCTGTGCTCCTTGCCTTGATGTTCAGCATGAGCTGCTGCCATCTGTACAGCCTCTTTCCTTTGGAGTCTTCGTCCTGTACACTCTTTCTTTCTTATGCAATAACTCTTTTCTTTTTTTTTTTTTTCCCAGTACTGTTACATTAACTCATTCGACTATCCTTTTTTTGTTATACATCTCATGCTGCCTGTCTTTGTGTGCATGTTGTTTTTGGTGTCGGCTGTGTGATTGAGTTGCATTCAGCGCTTTGCTTCATCTGCTTTTTCAGTATCGCTTCATTTATTTTTTTTATTTGTCTTCCGGTATTTTTGTGGTGTGGGACTTTGTCTGTTGTCTTTCATGTGTTGCTGTGTTAGTGTCTTCTGGTTTTATTGTGGTGTGGGACTTTGTATGTTGTCTTTGATGTAATGATGTATGAAGCAGCTGTTTAGATAATTGTCCATTTCTGATGAAGACTATTCCAATTTTTGTGAACCAGTGATTTAAATGTATCTAGGACTCTGCATGATCTTATTACATGGTCATCTTACTGTCAGTGTACAGAGAAGAAATCCAGGATGTAGAAATCCAGGATGAAGACATGCACCATCTGTCAGTGTGCAGAGCGGAAATCCAGGATGGAGACATACACCATCTGTCAGTGTGCAGAAAAGAAATCCAGGATGTAGACATGCACCATATGTCAGTGTGCAGAGCCGAAATCCAGGATGGAGACATACACCATATGTCAGTGTGCAGAGAGAAGAAATCCAGGATGGAGACATACACCATATGTCAGTGTGCAGAGAAGAAATCCAGGATGTAGACATGCACCATCTGTCAGTGAGCAGAGAAGAAATCCAGGATGTAGACATACACGGTTTTAACAGTAATTTTCCATCCATTTATAAACAGGAATATTCAAGCTGTAAAGCTGAAATTATTGGTGAGGGACATAATCCAGCTGGGAAGGCATAGCTGTGGCATACAGTGTATGATGAGTTTCCTTTACTTTCCCTTCATTTTTTCTGTCTGCTACTACAGAGACCATGGCATCAGTCACTCACAACTCTGGCTTGTTTGCAGCTATAAGAGGGGACAGTCAATTTCTGGTTTGAACTTTTGTCTTTGGACTTCGATATTATTTTGGTTGTCCATCTTGTGTCTGTTTCTGATGATTGTCTCATTGAATTTGGAAGGCTTATGAATTTATGTCAGATTCATGGGTTTAGTTTTTTTGCTAAGTTGTTAATGAATCTCCCAACTTACTTTAAATGGACATCGTGTTCGTTTGGTTATTCTTGCTTTCCTCCAAAATTTTTTTTTGTAGTTGTTTGTATTTGTAGCTATTTGTGGTTGAAGTGGGTATTGACACTTGATTACTTCTGAGGCAGAACAGATGTGATGAAAGAATGGATGTGACCAAGAAAAAGACAGCATGTGAATTCTCTTCTCTCTGAAATCCTGTAAAAATGCTCATCAGTTGATCTGGTTTGCTGTTGGAATCACCATGAGCTCACACAGTGATGGTGTGATGGGTAGCACTCAGTGCTGTTACTTAGTTCTGTGCTTGTCTTCAAGTTATGACCGGCCCTGTGGAACAGAAACCTGTCTTCTGTCCATTTCTGGATTTGCAGCACTTCTGCTTGAATCATGTGGATGGTCAGGATCCTGCGATCGTCACTTGGATAGTTTTTATTTGTACCTTTTTGTTTTCTTCTTGAAACATGAATTGCACGACTCAAAGTATGATGGGACTGTAGGTGTTGAATTGGCATCTCCTGATGGAGTGGGTGGTACAAGTTACAGGAGGTCCATGTTGGATGTGACGGTGTGTGAGGTAGCCTGTAGCACTGAGTGGTGTGGATATCATGCCGTTAAAAGGCCTTGGAAGATGATGCAGCTAAACAACCCAACCAGTTCACCTTGTTGTCAGCTTATACATCTGCTTTGTTAGTCAGATTTGTAGTTAGTGGCTTTGACTGCTCTTGAAATCACTAGCTCCAGGTACACGAAAGTGGAGAGTAGTTCTTGTAAGCGCTAACTGAAAAGAGATTAATCATTGTTTCATGCTTGAGAATTACTAGCTATCTATCTGATCTTTTTGCTTCTCCAAGCAAAACAAAAAACAAAAAGATGAAAAGGGAGCAATATCGCTACATATATAGGCAGCTGCATTCACCTTGGGTAAGAAAGAGTGTTAACATCTGTAAAATCACATGGCATTGGGCATATGGAACACACACACATATACTTACTCTATCAGCTTATTTGTGTATCAGCTGATATGTGTATTGACTTTTTCTAAACTTTGTATTCTATCAGACTATTTTTCACCATTTAATTTACCTCTGTGTTAACTTTCCTTCTAAGTCGTTTTACCGTATTGATTTTCTTTTTTCTGCCAATCGTTTCCAGCCACGAATTGGGTTTGTGTGGGAGGTTAGCTGGTCTTTTATCATGGAGGCTATTCAAAGAGCAGTCATTTTTGCCTTTCTCTTCCTCTTTGAGCTGTTACAAAGATGACAAATTTAACAAGATGCTTTTTTTCGTGAGATTGATGAAAAAAAGAAATTCATGATTCCAGGCAAAATGCCAGAATGTATCTAATGGGTAATTGTTTATTGGAATGGCATGATTGGTTTGGCCATGGCAGTTTTTTTTTATCACTGTCCATTGGTTTGTAATTTGTAGGTTACTTGTCAGTAGGACCATGCAGAAACCACTGAAAATGTTTTAACTAAACTTCATTAAAAGAGGGAATGTGCCCAGAGGATGAGCCCATCAAGTTTTGGTGGGGGTTTTGTTGAAAAGAACTTGATAAAATGGCTGATCTTGCACCATTCAGCAGGATTATTACAAACGTTAGTAAAAAACTAGGAACTGATTTAGATAAAACTTGGTGAAAAAAGAAAGATTAAGGCCCAAAGACAGAAAATTTAAGTTGACATTACTCGTGTACAGAGGTAAGGGGTAGATCCAAGACTAGTTTGGCGTTGGTGGAGGGCAGTGCTTTCCCATGTGCCCTGGTAGTGTTTTAGATGGATCAGCCAGCCATTGTGGACAGTTTTGCTGATTCCAGGATGAGAGGTGGTTGGTTCAGTATCTACACAGTCATTTATTTGAGGAATTTTTTGGCCCTTGACCAGCTCATATCCAGAGTTGAATTTGCAATGGGGCTCAGCGGGGAATACTGTAACTATGAAGCTGAATTTCTTCCACTTAATGGATGCATCCCAAAGAATGTTGCTCAAAATTCTGACACAGCAGATAGTCTGTATCTCTCAGGACTGGTTACATTGGGATGTGACAGTAAGCACAGAGTACAGCCCTGTCATGCAGTCTCAGACCAGAGTGAAATTCTGTGACAAACGCTGAAAAAAAAAAAAAAAAAAAAAAGCCACAAATCCTTTATCTCATCAAACCCATGCTCTCCGTTTCCATTTCTTCTCTGAGTGGATACAAACGCTGAAAAAAAAAAAAAAAAACAAATCCTTTATCTCGTCAAACCCATGCTCTCCGTTTCCATTTCTTTTTTTTTTTTAATGAGCAATTTTTTATTTCGTTTTTGCGAAGAAGAGACATACATTGCACAAACATATAGAGGCGAGGGGTGGGTAGTGGGGGGGAGGGGGAGGGGTGGGGGAATATATAGGGATGAAAAGGGGATGAAAAGATAATAAAGAAGAGATTATACCAACAAGCATTGCAAAAGGAATAATGTAAGAAATGCAAAACAACATGTATACGTGTAGAGATACCAAACTACAGGATTGCACACACACACACACACACGCACATGCACACGCACACACCCACACACACACACACACACACACACACACACACACACACACACACACACACACACACACACACACACACATTCAGTGACATACATAACCAGCATAATATCACTATCAAAAACAAAAAACAAAAAAAAAAAACGCCACACAATTCAAACTATAAGTGGCAAATACAGAATCCAATTGTTTTCAAATTCTCTCTTTTTGTATTATTTATAGAGGCTAAGTATTGTCCTATGTTTTATCTGTTTTTTAAAATAAAAGTAAAGGCTTGTAAAGTTGGCTGTATTTGCTGTAATTTACATTTATAATACGGAATTTAGCCATAAGAATGATAAGATCTGTTCTCTTTACTTTATCTGTGTGCATACCATGTTTTACTCCAAATAAAATTAATTCTTTTTCTAAATGAAAGTTGATACTGTGATGGCATTTTTCTTCTATCATTTCTTGCAGGCATCTCCAGAATCTCTGGACTAAGTCACAGTCATACAGCATATGTGAGATCATCTGCTCCTCCTGTTCACAGAAATTACAAACAGGAGAGTCCACTATTTTGTGCAAGAACAAATATCTTCGAGTTGGGAGGAGTCTATGCAACAGTCTTGTCTGGAACCATCTCAATTGTACATCTGGTGATGTTTTATAATAGTGAGAAAAGATAGATTTCTAGCTGAGATTATCAAACAAACCATTTCATTTAGTAACTGTAGTAGGGACACTGTTATTCTTATTCAATACATACTGTACCCATTTGTTACCTTTATGGATACAGAACCAAGTCTTACACTCCAAGAGTTTGAATCTATTGGTTAAATCTCTTTCAGTTTTTGGCGGGGGTTCGAATCGCATTTAGAAATGCCCTCATACAAAATAAAATTGGTTCTGATACCTGGAAATTTGGTCAAAAACTCATTGTAAGTCATGAAATTACCATTGTCATTCAGTAACTGTTTGACAAAAAAATATGTTGTAATTACACCACTCCTGCACATGAATAACTTTTCTGTCTCTGAATACATTTCCATTGTACTTAATACATTCAGCTAAAAATTCATGTTCAGAATCAGGACAACATTTTAAGTTAAGTTTCTTGTAACGTTTCATTACATCCTTCCAAAAGGGATTTTCAACATTTTGCATAATAACATTTGCATACTCACTCAGCTCCAAAATTATTGATCTTGGCCAACTTCGGATATACATATTAAGGACAAACTCTCTCTAAATCAGACTCAAACGTTAGTCTTCTCAGCCAACTGATCTTCATAGTGGACAAAAAAGTTCTAACATTTAACATTTTTAGACCACCTTCACTATACTGCTTGTCAATAACAGACCTTTTGATTTTACTTTGTTTGCCATTCCATAGAAAAGTGTACAGTTCTTTTTCTAAAGTACTAATAAAGTCTTCTGATGGATCAGGCAGATTAATTAATAAGTGGACAATTTTTGAGAACACTAGTGTCTTAATAATAGTAATTTTTCCAAAGGGAGTAAGTTGTCGCTTCTTCCAAGAAGCAAGGATCCTTTTCACTCTTGGAAGTTTATCCTCATAATTAATTTTTACAATACAATCGGTGTTAGTAGAAAGTTTAATTCCCAAAATTTTAAAGGTATCAGGATCCCATACAAAATTCTGTCTCTCACATATCGGACACCACAGTTCTTCCTGCTTCCAATCCAGACAACTTGGGTTTTATCAAAGTTCATTTAAGTCCAGAAACAAGTGAAAACTTTGAAAGCATTGAAACTGCTTCATTAAATGATCTTTCACTTCCATCCAAGCATAAACTTGTGTCATCTGCAAACTGGGAAAGCAAGCTTTCTACAAATCATCAGAGACAGGATTTCAGCACAAATCAGATATAAGTAAGGGGATAATGGGTCCCCTTGTCTCACCCCTCTTTCTATGGGAAACCATGGGGAGTATTGACTGTTAACCAACACGCAAGTTGTTATATGCTTATAAAAGGCCTTAATCCAGTTAATCATGCTTGGGCCAAACTTAAAAAAAAAAAAAAAACTTCTTCAAGAATGACCAAGAAATGCTGTCAAAGGCCTTTTCAAAATCAACCAGTAAAAACATTCCAGGAATATTTTCTTTTTCAGCATACAAAAGTGTATTGTAAAGTAATCGAATAATTTCGCCAATGAAGCGGCCCTTCAAAAAACCTTCACTTATTAAGTCCAAGTGGGCTCACGTGGTAAGGTAGTAGCTGTTCTGCTAAACTTGCTGCATTTTTGACTTGATGATCGGCAGGTAATTAGTTAAATAAGCTAATTACTTGTACAGCGTTTGAAAACACACCTGCCTTCGCTGGTTAGCAGTGCTCCCCCCCCCCCCCCCCATTTCCATTTCTTCTCTAAGTTGATGCTCTTTGTGAATTTTTTGTTGAGGTCAGCAGAAATGGAAAGTTCACTAGGATGTCATTGGTGGACATGGTGGTGACGTCCGGATGAGAATATTCACTCATGGTGGCTCCATGACTAAGCAAGTGTTACAGTCGGTAGGAGTTTCTTAGGTGATGGTGTGCATATGTTGGATCAGGATTCAGAACAGGTTTCACTGAATATGAATGAAGTGACTTGGCAGCAGTGCAGTGTCTCCTCTGGTGGGTTGCCTCACAGCAGCTTGACATTGACTGCAAGGGAAGGGATGGGATAAGACAGGGTGTGGCTGTGGATGAGGAGCCAGAGTAAGTGGTGTCTGGGTAATGCGACTGAAGTGGCTTGGAGGATGAGGGAGAGAAAAAGAAATATTAAGGATGGGTTGGCAGTGGCTCGATATTTATTATGCAACAAGTTAGGTATTGTGAACCACACAAATTATGTGTATAAACAATCAACTTTTTAAAATCAGTTTACAAAATGCTTACTAGTTTATTTTCGGTACTCAAGTTTATTTTTAATGGCCACAAGTATTTAAATGAGCCACAAGCAACATTTTGATATTGTTTATTATTTTATTATTGATACATTTCGTGATATTACCCTTTATTAAAACTGTGGGAGAATAATAAAGGAAAAAAAGTGGTGCCTTTGCATACTGTTAAAATATCATTTGAATCATTTTCAGTTTTTTTTTTTGTTTTTTTTTAATGTCATTTTAATTACAGCCTATAAAGCCTCAGTGATTATGACATTTTTTGAAATATGAATTATGCTTTTTGACTTTTAGTTTATGCAATAGACATAGGCCATTCTTTGTAGTGGCATTAGAATTTCTTTTTTTCCTCTCCTGTCTTCATTCCATTGGTTTCTAAAGATGGGATGAGTCAATCTGATTGAAGTATAGACTGTTTTGGTTGTGTACACAGGTATGTGTTTGTGTGTGTGTGTATGTATGTGTGTAAATGAATCATTTTACAGGTTTTTGTGTCTGTGGATTTTTCTTTTCTTATTCTGATTAACTGCCCACACAAACTGTGTACTTTTACGTTATAGCAGGGAAGTGACTGACCCAATATATTGTAAGATGACATAGAGAGCAGTGTGTAATGTGTGGATGTGAAAGATGAGCAGAGGACATTACACAGATAACTTCGATTCTGATTCTTGTCTGAGCGATCTGTGTTTGTGTTTATCGTGAATCCCCAAATAATTCCTGAAAAGGATACTTATGTTGAAAATGTTTACTTATATAGCTTTATAGTACATGAATGTAGCTTTACTTTGCTTCATCCAGGACACACATAATCATATAGTTGTGAACCTGATTTGTATGTGGCTTGGTCTCAGGACAGATTACATGTGAACCAGCCCAGTAAATGTCTGGCATCATCTTTAGTTACTTTATTTTTTGTCTGGTTTCCCTTGCATGGAAAACTTGTCTTACGAGCCAAGATGAAACTAAAACAGTTGGTGGTGGATAAGTGTTTGACTTGGTGGTTAAACATGTTGGTTTTCATTGCATGTTTTTTTTTTTCTGTTTTTAGTGGGTATGCATATTAGTTATTTAGAGAGAGAAAGGAAAGACTCCACAGAGAGAGAGAGAGAGAAAAAAAAGAGAGAGAGAGAGAGAGAGAAAAAACATCATCATAAGTGTATGCATTAGTTTGAATACACCTGAAGTTTAGTCATGCTATAGTGTAAAAAATGCATTATTTGGTTCTGAGTTTTATGGATTTGGTTATTAGCAACAATAAATTATAATTGTTGTTAAATGGTAGATTGGTAAATACTTCAAGCTTTTAGATTTTTAGATAATATTAATAGCTATCAAAGGACAGTGGTGAGATGTTTGGATTTTCATGGAACACAGTGAAACAAAAGCAGACATATGATAAAAAAGAAAAGAGGATGGTAGAAGACTGGAAACTTAACATACCCTTTAAGGAGACCACAGGACATCAGTGCTAACCTGGAATATGACTTGGACAGTATACACACCATGCACAGATAATTATCACTGAAAGGAAAGTCCAGTTTTAACGTAAACTAAAAAGTATTGCTGAATGAAGTCATTTGTATGACTGACTGACGTCAAATACTTTGCTGACTGGAGGGAGCCATGTTTGTGACTGAAATGAAAAGTATTGACTGAAATGGGCAGTGCTGTTGACAGACATGGGCACAGTATTGCGATCTGTAAAGAGAGCAATAATGTTGATTGAAATGAGAAATACTGCTGTCTCAAATGATGAGCATTGCTGACTAAAATGAACCTTACTGATGACAAAAGTAAATGTTGCTGACTGGAGTAATGACTGGGCATTGTTGGTTGCGTGGAGTGCAACAGTTGCTTGAAGTGTGACTGATAGGCAGCTCTTTTTAATTGTGTCCTGTGTATGGATGAATTGTTGAAAGGAATGCTCTGTATTAACAAAGAAGATATCCTCTGGAGCAGCTCTTTGGAACATCTGCCCACTCAACATCACTATATATAGTTATCTCAGAACTTATTTGGTGAAACGTATCAGAAGATGTGTGTGTGTGTGTGTGTGTGTGTGTGTGTGTGTGTGTGTGTGTAATATTTAATAAGGTAAAATGTACGTAACCATTTTCAGCAGTTCTGTCATCCAACACAAGTTATGTGTTGCTTGTGTAGTGCAAAATTTCAGTTTTTGTTTACTCATAACTCATGATTTAGTGTATGCATTTGTGTGTGTTTCCCATTGTTTGTGTGCATTTATTTAAAAAAAAAAAAAAAGTTAGAAACGGTGTAATCAATCTCTGCATTTGGTGTGGAAGTGCTATGTTATTAGTTGGTACTGCATTTGGCATGTATGTTTTTGCTAAAATGAAAACATTTTACTTGCTTTTTTAGATCAATTTTCGGCATAAACTTTTTGAATTGAAGCACCAGTCATTGTGATTGTAACTGCCTGTTGACTGGATTTGATGGATGCTTCATCATTTTGTATATCCTGTGTTTCCCTGAATTGAAAGCCAAAGGGATGTCCATTTAAGTTTTTAACTCTTGACTGTTAGGAAACTGGAGTGGATTGTAGGGTTACAGGAAGGTGAATCCATTATACAAATAACACAAAACAGAGCTGTGATGCAAATTAGCTTATAAAACAAGAGCCCAAAGCAACGTTCATTTTATAATAGATCATACAAAACATGAATGAATTTTTTGGCAGATGTGTCTTTTTTAGAAATCACAAGTAACAGGTAAAAAAAAAAATGCACAGAAGAAGAATACTTCTTGAATAGCAGGCAGCATGTGTGTATTTGTTGCATTCGTATTTTGGCATTCGATCGCTGTTAAGGTAGATATATGACATTGATGGGGTTGTCTTAGCAAGGTTAATTAAAAAGAATGTTGGTGGGGTGTTAAAATGGAATGTTTTATCATCAAGCATCCCATCTCTCAATATTCCTTCTTCCTCCTTTCTTTTTATAATAATGATTGACACAATAGATATAAGAAATCAAGTGTTTGCCATTTTATGCAGAAACTGTTGTCAACCGGCTGATGTGTTTTTTCTAGTTTGATGCGCCATTGCCAACAAAAGCAGCTGAATGGTTAGACTGATAGACTAGTGGTGTTTTATTTTGAACCTAGTTTTGCCTGCCAGTGCACGGAAAACACTTGAATAATATGCAAGCAATGATTTCTTTTGAACCAACAAATATGGCTGTATTTGTGTTCTCAACCGTCCCATGTGATATCCTTCTCTGACTAATATCCAAGCTGTATTTTGTTTTTTGAACCAGCAAATGCTTATTTTCATGCTCTGAACAAGAAAATGCTACGTTTTTGTACTTTAAAGTATCAGATACTATACTTTTATGCTTTTAAATAGCAAAGTGTGGCATACTATACATTTATGCTTTTAATTAGCGAAGTGTGGCATACTATCCTTTTATGCTTTTAATTAGCAAAGTGCGGCATACTATACTTTTATGCTTCTAATTAGCAGAGTGTGGCATACTATACTTTTATGCTTTTAATTAGCAAAATGTGGCGTACTATACTTTTATGCTTTTAATTAGCAAAGTGTGGCATACTGTACTTTTATGCTTTTAATTAGCAAAATGTGGCATACTGTGTGTGATCCCTCCACAGCGTCCAGCTCTGGGCAGTTTCCAGGGTTCCACACCTCTGTGTCCACAACTAGCCTTGACCCCAATGACCCCAGCGCCAGCTTAAACCACCAGTTTGGGTTGCGGCGCTGTTCGTCGGGCACGTCGCTGGCAGGGTCGTCCAGCCACATTTCCCTGCCCTTCAACAACATCTACTCTGCCATCTGGCGCGCCCTGCTTGTGCTGGCCTCTGACCCGCATCCCGAGATCAGAAAGCTGGCGAAAGAGGTCGTCAACTTCACCAAGGAGAAGGTCAGCCCCGCAAGGAAGGCAGTGTAGTGTAGGAGCGAGTTGGTGAATGAGTGGAGGTTTTTTTTTTTTTTCTGTCCTTGTCTGTTTTATTTGCTTGCTTGAGGGAAGTGAAACAGTATATGGTGGTTCCTTTTTGTGGTGTGTGTGTGTGTGTGTGTGTGTGTGTGTGTGTGTGAGACAGACAGACAGACAGACAGAGAGAGAGAGAGAGAGAGAGTGCTTTGAAACACAACGGGCTGATCTTCAATGGGTGTAAAAAAAAATGAAAATTTCCCCTGTCTGAAAGGAAATGTTGTCAGAAAGGAAAGATTGTGGGAAAGGAAATGTTTGTCTGTTCAGAAAATGGTTTTTGTGCCGATTTTTTTTTTTGGGGGGGGGGGGGGGGGGGGGGGGGGGGGGGGGGGGGATCCCATAAAATTCATTAATGAAATTCCCAGTTAAATGAAAACTATCCAGAATTTCAAAACATTGTTTGAAAGCAAAACATTGTTTGAAAGAATTTAGGATTTGAGAGTTAATTTGGGAATGGGATGATAAAATGTTGTCAGACTGAGCCAAAATGATAGTCTGTGAATGACGGCAAATACATGTAGTGAAATAGAGGTTTTCTTTATCAGCCTTGCTCTGGTTAGCTAAGTGGTGTGGAGCTTGTTCCTCTCATTGTAAACTTTAGAAAAAAATTACAGACTCTGACTTAGGTTCAGACAAAACTTTAGAAAAAAAATTACAGGCTGTGACTTAGGTTCAGACTTGTAGTGGAATATTTTTCTGTCAAACTTTTTTTTTGATTGAAGGGGGAACACTTGAAAGGTAACTTTGAATACAATTTGTCTTTCTGAAACAGTACAGCAGTGGGTCATTATATTAATGAATGTATGAAAACAGCCTTTAATTAAAATGCATAGTGAGGCATGATTTTAAAAAAAAAAAATTTAGTAATGGTTTAAAGACCAGTGAAAGACGAAGAAAAATTTTAGTATTTCTTTTACGCAAGCTGATGCGAAGAAGTGACACATTTGGTGAAGAAACAGGAGATGTCATCGTTGGCTTTGAGATTTGAATTTCCATTTTGTATGACAAAGACCTAGTGTATGAATGAAAGGAAGAAATGTATGTTTCATCTCTGTTCAGATTCATCACCCCTCGTCAGGCTTCTGGTGCTAACGCTGCCAATGTGATGCATGTATCCAGTCCGGCCTGCTTGACGGGCAGTCCAGGTCGCCCAGCCAACATGCAGCATGGGTCAGTGTGCAAGGACCTACACACCTTAGGTCACGTTCAGCGCTACAAATTCTCTGATACCTTTAATTGTCTTGGGGACAAGTGGATCACAGAATCTACTGGTCCTCCTTAATTTCTCTTTCCCTCACTTACTTAAAAAAAAAAATCCACTAGGTGAAAACAGAGTAACTGCCATTAGTATAGTGACTTGTCAGCAGAAAAATTCAATGATGGCATGATCTGCTTATGTGTGATTCTCACCAACCAGAGTGAGAGAAATAAAGCAAATAGATGTGTTGTTTTCATGCTAAGCAAGAACAACTGAATATTTGATCACACACACCCTTTCTCAGTGGCATAGTCCTGTAGTGCGATTCTGTTCTGAGAAAAACTGAGGTGAGGGGTTGAGGGTTGGAGAGGTGGGATGGGATATTCCGATAAGGATGGGTGGGGGGGGGGGGGGGATGGAGCTGTAATGGTGAAAAAGAGAGGGGAACTGTAATCAGTCTACACCAAACCTGACTGGTCAGTCACTGTCACTGATGCAGTCAAAAACAGGCTTTCCAGCACACTGGTGGAGAAAGCATTTCCACTTGTTGGCCAGAAGGCTTAGTTGTCTCAGACAATCTGTTGGGTGGGGTTTTCAAATCCTGCACCTTGCTTATCTAAGATGGAGTTATCTAGACAAAAATGGTTTTCACTGGGGTTTTTTTTTTTCCGTGTCCTTGATGAGTTTAAGTCCCATTCATCAGTATCAGTGAGTTCATGAGGACTGGGATTGGCTGGTTGTAGGTGATGCCTCCAGAAGGAAAGCAGGCTCAGACTGTGTGCTTTGTAACTTAACAGTTATTGTCTTCAGTAGGGGTGTTAGCAGGCTGTATCCCCTGTAAGTTGGATCAGAACAGGAATCACTATGTTTCGCCTCTTCTGCGTACGCATGCTGATACTCCTGCGGACACTCCCTGTATAGACAGGCAAGGATTAAACCCATCTGCCCAACGAAGGAAGTGGAGTTTTGTGTGTATGTGTGTTAGGTTTTCTTATGGGAGCAAAAGTTACCCTACTTGTTTACTGTTTATTTTTTCCATTTTTGTTTTTTCAGTCATTCCATGGTGCATCATAAGTGAACAGTTCTAACTTATTGCTACCTAGAATTAGACCTAGTCTCCCAACAGTTCTGACTTGCCGTGTGTCAGGACTCCTCCGCCCCGGAATCAGATGACTCTGAGTCAGACTGGGGAGAATGGAGAACAGCCGTCTCCTGCCCGCAACGCCACAGTGCCCAGCACGCCCACACCTCTGGCGCCCAGCACACCCTGTACTTCCCACGCAACAGGAAACTCTTTGACAGGGGACCTGCAGGTAGGTGGTCCTGGGCAGGGAGGGAAGGCAACGCTTGGGGGTCATTGGTTTTTTTCACTCTTTTCAGCCCCAGTGTGAGAGGGAATTATGGCACAAAACTTGTTTGATAGAGATCATTTTCATTCACACTCAAATGATGAAAATGTTCTTTAAGTCTTGGCCTCTTTCAAGTATTTGATATCCAGGTCTAGAGGTAAAGATTGTGGTCAAGAGGTGAAGCTGTAAAGAATGAGGTTTACACACCTGCCTGACAACTAAAACGTACAACATACAAGACAGTGCCTAGTTTTGTGCCTTAATTTTCATTGAGAAACCCTATTTCACTTTTATTTATTTTGCGAAGAGGCCAGTGGAGGCTGTGATTTGTCTCCAGCCAGAGCAGTTGGGGGCTGAAAGGATGGACAAATTTGGCTTTGGTGGTATATCTCGCATGCACTGGATGTTTGTTTGTTTTCCTGGTGCTTTTGCCTGGCTTTATGATCTGTCGTCTGTATCCACCATATCACTGCTCTTCTTACTCATGCATCAGCTTGAAGACCTGTGGTGTATGCATCATCTCTCTCTCCACTTGTCAGGGAATGATCTGTACTATCATTTGCATGAGGTCATGTTTCCAGGGGCATATTTTGTTGTGGTGCCATACAGGGCATTCATTCACATTCTAATTCATTCTCCTGCAGAAGCCATTTGGAAAAGCTGTCAGCTTTTTTTCCTGTGCATCAAATAGGCATTGCTCTGCACCTTGAGTTCTGTGTTTGTTGGTATTTTGCCTTGTTTTCAGTAACGCTTCAGACTGTTTCTCTCTCATAAATGTTGGGTTGCCTTTGGAAAGGCTTTTGGTGAAACTGTTTGACACTGTCTAGTGAAATCTGATATAACCTGTTGTCTGCAGCCTTGTATTGCCATCTTGTCAGAAGTTGTCATTAACAATTCAAGACTGTGGCCCCTTGCCCATTTGTCTGTTTTGTTGCGCTAACCCTGTGTTGTAGGCATCAAGGTGATTCTTCAGTTCCTATATCCACACACTTTCTGCTTTTTAGGATGAAAAGGAAGGAAATAAAAAACGTGCGGGCATAGAGATTAAAAGTAAAGTTGCAGTGAATTGATTATTATGCCCTATGCACAAGATGGTTGTCTGTAGGAAATGTGTTTTTGGCTTCAGTCCATGTGATATGCCTCCACTCTTATCTCCCTACTTTATAAGCATAGATATTGTCCATCAATCAGTGATTTTTTTTTTCAATTTGAAAAATGGATAAGGATTGTTTTTTTTTTTTTTTGCATTTGCCGTATATTAAAACGAAATCTCCTGTACAGAGATGGAGTTTGTTTCATATTTGTTTCAAGACCTGAAAACCTCTGAAATAATAAGTTCAAGTGTGAATAGTTTCCAGTTTCTTTCCTGCCTGCCAGTGTCAAAATGTTGGTCGTGTTAAGGATTTGCAGTGCCATGTAGAGGTAAAATTAAATGACTAAGAAACAAGTGGATATGAGATTAGACTGATGTCAGACACAGTCATGAAGATGATAAAGATGCATCACCAGAATTGTAGGGAGGGAGTCTTTGAAAAAAAAAGAAAAACTCTTTCCATGGGGAAAAAAATGATCATATCCTATCTACTACATTTCTGCATGAACTAAACCATGTAGGTTAACTGCCTTGTCTTGGCATATTAAGACTTTAAACAGCTAGGACCCAATTATATGGTATTTCTGTCCATATAAGATGAAAGATTTATGCCACTTTCACTTCGAGGGGGCATCTTATTGCACAGATTGTGATGTATAGTGAAAACAGAATTGGGGGGCATGCCTTTGGACATCTTTCCATTTCTGATTTTCTTTCCTGCATTCAGTTTCTACATCTGTTGATCTGTACCCACGTTAAAAATTTGTCATTGTTTTGATATTGTTATTGCTTTAATTAATTTGTCACTGTTACTTTTCATCCTGTGCACACTGTTTAAAAAGTTTGCCTATAGTGCTTTTATCTGTATGTGTTATACTCTCTTTACACATTCAACTTGGGCTTTGCACCTGTGTTGTGGGAGTGGAGTGGAACTGCTGGTTCGCAGAGGGGGAGAGTAACCCTCTGGTCATTTAACAAAATGTCAGTATGCCTGTGTCCTCTGTTTCTGGCAGATTACCTCATGTCGTCACAAACCTGTGAGTACTTAGCCTGCCTAAACCATTTTTTTCTTACATTTCTTCTTCAAGTCACCCCAGGTGAAAGCTTCAGATGAAAGGAAAAAAAAAAAGGACAGAAAAAAGAAAAGTGAATGTATGTGTATCATCGTTGGCAAAAAACAAGGGTGGTAAGTAGAGAGTTTTGTTACCAGTTCTCTTAAAACTGAACTAATTGTCATTTACGTTCGGTCATGAGCTATCATGTCTTAGAAACAGGCAGGTACTCCTTTGCGAAAGAAAAGTAAAAGGTATCCGTGGAACTAGTAAAGCATGGAGTGACAAATGTTCAGGTAAATACTTAAAAAACAAGTTAACTTGTGCAGCATGAGAAGTTGTTTCCCTTGCATGTCTGTCATTCTTGAGAATTGTAAAAAGTCTCAAGGTGATATTGTTCAGTGGAATATTCGTACTGGTGATACTGGTGTTTGAATGCAAAACCTGTCAGCGATAGACACTGAACCTGATGGTGACAAATATTCCAAGTGGTTTTGAAATAATAGGTTATGAGATCATGTTTCTGGGTGGCAGCATCTGTAACTCAAGGTGTAGATGTGACTTTTTTTCCATTTCTTTTTATTTATTTTTTCATTTTTTATTTATTTATTTATTTATTTATTTTAATGTTTTACTGTTTTGAGATAACATCATTGACAGAAACTAGAATTTAAAAGTTGACTGTTGAATGAGTGTTGTTAAAACCATTGAAAGAATATTAAAAAGAGAAACTCTTTCCTTGTTATATTGGAGGAAAGTTAGATAGAATGCATGCAATCGAAACTAAAACCTTCTCCTTCTGGGAGTCTTCACCCTGACATCTCCCGCAAGGTGCGCAACCTCTTGACCCTGCTAGTAGGCCTTAAAACTCACTCTGGCTTCAGTCAACTGCTTGTGTTAACCCTCTCTTGCGGTGAACATTCCATAGCGTACAAGAAAAAACACAGTGAGAAAATTGGCGAACATACGGGAGCATTCGGATTCCATGTTCTCTGGGCACATCCATTTTTGTTTATATCACATCGCAGTCACATGACCATATTAGCCTCGCTTTCAGTACACATTGTACGAACTCCATTTCATGGCGGCTTGACAGTGGTTTTGTGAATTACGAACAAACTTGACCTGGCAAGCGAACATGGAGGAGGCAGAGGACGTACGGCGAATGTTGAACAAGGACTACAACGAAGACTCAGTTTTTGAAGGCAGTTACATCACAGATTTGTGTGAGGTGAAGGGTAATGAGAGTGACCTAGATATCGACTTTGACAACATCGATGTGTCACCTGTCGGTACCCCAGATATCTTTAGGGATGAAGATGATGATCTGCTTTCTGATTTTTAAGTCAGTTTCAGAGTTTTGAATTTTTTTTTTTTTAAGTCATGTATCTCCACAATACTGAAATAATTGTTTTAAAGTGTAAACAAACATCTCAATGAAATAAAAAAAAAAGAAGTGAAATATTGCTGGGGTATATTTTTTGTTAATTTTTGTGTGATGCTACCCTATCGTTCTTACAGAATTGCTTCCCTTTCCATAGCATTTAGATAGTGTTTCATGCACTGAACGTCAGGACAAAGAGGGTTAAAAAACAAATAAGTATATAATAAGATATAAAACCACACACACACACACACACACACACACACACACACACACACACAATCAGAAAAAGCAGTATACTTGCTGTTGCATTTTGGTCGTGCGTCGAACATGAAAAGATAAGTGTTTTCTTGTTCTTTGTTTTCACAGTCCTAAATGTTATTTGTTTTTGACTGAAGAAGACCCAAGAGGTCACAGTGCATTGTGTCTTGTCCTGTACTTTGTTTGACTGTATGTCCTTGGCAGTAAGTAACCCCCTCTCTTTCTAAATTTTGCTATTGCATGGTTGTATAGTAGGTTGGTTGGCTTGTTTTTTAAGGGTTGGGTAATGTTAAGGTGGAGTTTTTGGGGGGGGGGGGGGGGGGGGGGGGGGGGGGGGCTGGGGGTTGTTGTTTTTTTGATTGTTTACACTGTCCCGTAAAGTGTAACCTGTCTGTGGCGCCACTCACTCGGACTTTCCCAAACACAGCCTCACCTAGGCCCATGTTTTGCCGCCCCAACACTGGCAGTCATTAGGGGGCAGAGAGTAGTGTACACCTAGAAAATATTAGGAATTGTGAGTGCTTGAGGTTACAGCCAGCAGTGGCTTCCAAAGCAGAGGTGTGAACTACTTTAGGTGCCTGTATATTCGCTGCCTGTACTTTCATAGGTAAGTGGGGCATATTTCAGAGGATGGGGAAAAAAGATCTGTTTTCATCAGTGTGGGTTCCCTGTCTGTCTGCCTGGTTCACTCACTCAGTCAGTCTCTCTCTCTCTCTCTCTCTCTCTCTCTCTCTCTCTCTTCAAGACTGAAAATTTTGACACTGATTGACAGATGGTTTGAAAATTTTGACTCTGATTGACAGGTGATTAATATTAGGGTCTGGTGTCTGCTTTCGGATCTCTCTAAAGCTTGCTTTCAACACTTTAATTCCTAGAAGCATCTGAGCTGGCAGCTGTGGAATCCAAAATGTTATTAGAACACAATTGGTTTTTGACACATAAAGCATGGTGGTTTCAGATGAAAGCTTTTCCTCTATGGTTATGAGCATAAACATCACTTAGTGTGCATCAGAGAATTCTAGGCTGAAATGAATATCCCAGTGTTCATGCTCTCCAAACACTTTAAGATAATAAGCAATGCAAAGTGAAAAGTTCCCCGAAGAGGCGAAAATATTGGCAGCAGAAGTACAGAATGCGACCTTGATAGTACAGGTGGCGAAAGTACAGATCGCCGAAGCAGAGAGGGAATCGGAGAGAATGAGGAAAGTCTTTGTGTTTTGTTTAGGAGACCATTTGAAGTGCCAGGACTAATGTTGTGAGCTCAGCAGTGTAGATGGAGCTGTCTGAGAGAATGTGTTCACAACATCTGTTAGTGAGAGCTGTTGATCATCATGCAACAGAAGCAAATCCTCGTCAGATTCAGAACAGTCAGTTAATGTTCTTTGAATGGATGGGATAGAATAAAAAAATACCTGTATGCTGGAGAGCTGGTGGAGTCTTTGGGATAAGAGGCATGCATTAAGGTTGAAAACAGATTTCTTAGATTAATGGCTGCAGATAGCTCGTGAAGTAAGTGACTTAAGATCTGGTACTGACTGTATGCCTATGATATAACAAGAATGCACCTCAGTTTTAAATGGTACGGCAAAGACATATTTTTTTTTGCTATGCTATTAATGTATTTGTTATTCATCTTTCTTTATTGTGCCATAACTCCTTATCAGTTTGATCTAATTGTAGATAATGTTCCCTTGTGACAATTTTTTGTATCGGACTTATCTTTTGGTTTTTTTTTTTTTTTTTTTAATTAAATCGTCATTTTATGCAAATCAGACATTGATATGCATGACATAAATTTTATCGTATTCAGTGTTGTCTTTTTTCCTTTTAACTTAGATAAATATTTATGAAATCATCATATTACTTCCAGAGACTCACTGACAGATATGCATGATATAAATGTTGCTGTATTCACTGTATAGAAAACATAAAGTTACTACACTTTTCTATTACTGCTTTTTGTTTGTTTGTTTTCCAGGTGTATGTGTCGTGCTCATAGACTTTAGAATCATGCATGTTGTGTTTTTGCATCAGATAATAACAACATGGTGCTTCATCATACAGATACTCATTTATTTTTAAGTTCAGTTCTTTGTGAAATTTGTGTTACATAATAAATGAATATATGAAGTTTAGGATTAGATTTAATCAAAGAGCATTTGTTTTTCTATAGGTTATATCAGCAGAGAATTCTGATACAAATAATGAATCAGGAAAAAAAAATCTGATAATTCCTGTTGAAGACCTTGACAGAAACATTTAGAGAGAGAGAGAGAAAAAAGCTGCAAATCAAGAATGAAAGAAAAAAAAAAAACTAAGGTGTAATACTGGACTGGGATGATTTATGTACCCACAAGAATTATTGTCTCCTAAGCTTGAGGTCAGTTACGGGAAAAATAAAATGTAGCGGTGAATAGGGTATGGTGTACACGGGCATGAAAGCAAAATACTGAGGAGTATGTTCAGGGAAGGGAAGGAAGCAGAACGTGATAAAACTGAAAATATGAACTTGCCTTTTGTTTGATTTTTGTTTTCATTATACATATTTATATATTCATAATAAAGTTATTTATTTACTTCATTTGTCTTTTTTTTTTTCAAACTGGGTGAGAAAACCCAGTTTGAAGTGCTTGAGATTGGAGAAAAGAGTAAGGAGTGTTCATTCATGCAGTTATTTTCATTATACATATTTATATATTCATAATAAAGTTATTTATTTGTTTCATTTTCTTTTTTTTCAAATTGGGTGAGAAAACCCAGTCAGAAGGGCTTGAGATTGGAAAAAATGTAAGGAGTGTTCATTCATGCAGTTATTATTTTCATTATACATATTTATATATTCATAATAAAGTTATTTATTTGTTTCATTTTCTTTTTTTTTCAAATTGGGTGAGAAAACCCAGTCAGAAGGGTTTGAGATTGGAAAAAATGGTAAGGAGTGTTCATTCATGCAGTTACTTCAGGTGGGGATCA
Source organism: Conus betulinus (assembly GCA_016801955.1). Taxonomy (NCBI): domain Eukaryota; kingdom Metazoa; phylum Mollusca; class Gastropoda; order Neogastropoda; family Conidae; genus Conus; species Conus betulinus. The sequence goes on along the minus strand of JADBJO010001787.1, from coordinate 279,553 downwards.
GGACTGGTGGGGTGGAGTTGGGGGTAGGCTGAATGTTTTTGCTTTGAACACATGTGTATGAAATAATTTTTATGAGAACGTTTCATAGACTCAGGTCATATGACATCAAATTTTTTTGTTGTTGCATTTCATATCTTGATGTATTGCATTCAGTTTTTAGCGCTGCTCTTTATATTGTAGAGAGGCATGGTTCGTGCCCTCACAGCTGTTCACTGGCGACGAGTATTGTTGTTAAGAAAGTCATACAAATGTTAAACATTCCAGACTATGCTATGTGTAGGGTGAAGAGGGAGACGAGGATGAGCACCCAGTGCGTCAGTTGCCCTCGGCAACCCAGCTGTTTTTGAGTGGAGCTGCCGGCACTTCCTGCACCCTGTGATGCAGCTTGACGAGTCCAAGGACCCAGTCAGCGAGACCTTCCACCAGCGACAGTACCGCTACCTCAGGAACTCGCGTGTCCGGGCACGCGCCAGATTCGACCAGCACAGAGCAGGTGGAGTGCTGTGTTTTGAGTATGCTTGTGTACATTTCTCTGTGTGTGTGTTTTTTTTTTTTTCCTCCACAGAGAGGTTTTGTTTTGCGCTGAACCATGCTGCGTACTTTGGATTCGCTGGCATTTTGTTGATTTTTGTCTTTTTGGTTGTTTTTAATGTTGAAAATGTTTCGTTTAGGTTTTATGATCTTTGGGTACGTTTTGTACAGTTAAAACGTTGGACAAGAGACTGCATGGTGTGAAAATGTGGAATAGCTTTTTCTTTCTTCTTTCTTTTTTTTTTTTTTTTTAGAATTGTCAGTACCAGTGCCAACACAACAAGATTGTTCTTAAATCATTTTTTCATCATCCAATTGATAATTTGTCGATACAGGATCTATTCTCATGAGTATAGGTAGAATAACAGCTGTATTGACAAGCAAAGCTAAGTCATGAGTATGTGTCTGTGCAGGGTTCAATCAGCTGGACGATCAGATCTTTGTGAACCGCAACACCACTGTCCCCACTCACATCCTCTTTCACCCCTATGACAACTACTTGGCTGCGGCTGATAGGGAGAACATCAGGTAAGGTGGTGGTGGCGACCTCGTCATTGCGTTGGTATGTTTTGTGTCTGCCTCTGTTACATTAGTCATGCTTCAAGTTGTTTTGTGAGATTTCATGCCTCTGATTGATAACATGCTCTTTGAGTCAGATTCTGTTCTCATTAGATGGATAGACTAATACTGTGTTGAATTCGTATGGATTGGATGTATGTTACAGTGAAAAAAGAAAGCTTTTTTGTTCGTCCATGGTGCCCCAGGTAGTGGGGTAACAGCAGTTAACTTTCTTTGAAGGAAAGACTGCCTCTGTTTGACAGGAGGGTTGTGTCAAGTTAGTGTTGAATTTAAAATGATCTTCCAGTATATGGGACTGGGAAAATGGCACACGTGTCAGCACGGTCTCCAATGGCAACCACCGTCACACCAGGATCACTTCTTTGGGTCTCATCAATCCCCATGACAACACACTACTTATGACTGGCACAGGTAAGAGGGAACCGGCCTTGTCTCTCTGTGCAGGCATGTCGGTGTGCAAGAGTGGATCAGAGGTGCCTCTGTGTGTGTGTGTGTGTGTGTGTGTGTGTGTTTTATGTGTGTGTACGCGTGCGCAAGTGGGCAGGTGGCTGTGTTTTTTTAACAACATGATTCGAACATATATCGCTTTGTCGCCAGCACTATAGTTCTTGGAATAGCATTTCATGATTTCACATTTTAACCCTAAGAAATTTCTAATAAAAGGCAGAAATTGATCATTAACATATTGGTTTCATTGCGTACTGTTGTAAGTATGATAATTATTGTATGTGGTGTTCATAAACTTCCGTTTAATTTTCAGTGTTGACCAGATAGAGCACTCATGATTTCTTTTGGTATGAATGTTTAATGTCTCAATCCATGCGATATTGTATATTGTTGCCTGAGCAACTTGATTTTATGTATAATTTCTGCATGACTTGATACAGTTGTTGAAATTTTCGCTGTTCAGCATTTCTCGATCTGTTGACAGACGATGGTTCAGTGCGTATATGGAGGAACTTTGAGAAGGACAGCATGGAAACGGAGATGGTGACGTCATTTGTGGCTATCACTGACATGTTGCCAGTAACCAAAGGTGGGAAAATATACAGCTCCTTAGGCACTAAGTTTGATGTGATGTTGTGAAATAAACAGTTGATGACTGTTTGTTCCCCCTTTCCTCACCTCTCTTTCTCTCTGTCTCTCATTCTCTCTCTCTCTCTCTCTCTCTCTCTCTCTCTCTCTCTCTCTCTCTCTAATTATGGATTTGTGTATTCAACTTTTTTTTTTCGCTGTATTTGCTATAATGACTTCCAGTCGGTTTTGCAATGGTTTTATTTTTTTTTCTTCTTCTTTTCTTTGTGTTTTCCCCAGGGCTGGATGGAAAAAAAGCATGTACATTTTGCTTATCTCATTACCCTGGTAAAAATAAAATTTCGTTCGTTCGTTCTTTCTATCTCTCTCTCTCTCTCTCACGCGCACACATTCTCACACACACACACACACACACACACACACACACACACACACACACACATCACTTTTAATTCCCTTGGTATTACAACTGCATTTTTCAGACAAGTCCAGATGACCCATGATACATGCCTCAACATGTACAGAGAAGCTCATATTTCGAGGGTTGACTGCCAGAACCCAGTATCTCTCTTATCTCTCTTATATATATATATATATATATCTATATGAGATACTGGGTTTTGGCAGTCAACCTCAATTGTGGTTTTGGTCCAGATTTCATCGTTTCTTTGTGGTTTGGTTTTTGTCCTGTATGTTCTGACAAAGGAAGTGGTAGCGTCATTGTTGTCTTTATTACTGATGGACATTCTTCTTTGTTGTTTACTTAGGTTAACTGACAGATCATTGTAAATACCTGCAATGCTGTTGCAGAACCTGTCTGAGATAGTTAATAACCTGTAATTGCTGAAACTATAAGCTATCAACTCCTTCGAATGTTTGATTTTGGGAAGATGAAGCCATTTTAAATTGGACAACTTGACATTCAAAGTAATATGGGAAATTTGTGTCAGTATTTGTGTGTCTGTATTATGCATGTGTAGACATGATTCAGGTGAGGCAAACCAGTGGATGGCATTAGGACTGTCCTTTAATTTCTTTTCTTTTTTTTTTGAGGAAGTCTGATGTGCTGCCTATTGTAGAGTTAATTCTTCATGAGTCTATTCTCTCATAAATTTGTGAAAGAGGAAATAACATTTTCCCCATGGTCTATGGACGGTCTGATCTCGGGGTGATTGGGGTCAAGGGTTACTTTGTCTTTTTATCATCAAGCTTGGAGGGTAGAAAAGAAATCATATTTAGTAATTGTTTATGAGCTTAATTCAGATAGGCAGAGCCATTTTGGCCATTCAGATAGCTGACCTAAATGATTGTATCTGTGTGTTTGGATGGTTCAGGGTATGGATTGGTGACGCACTGGGAGCAAGAAAATGCCACACTCATCTGCTCAGGGGATGTACGGAATATCACTTTGTGGGACATGTACACGGAAACCAGGAAACAGGTGTGTCTGTGTGTATGCGTGTGCGTACATGTATTACGGAATGTCTGTTTTGGGGTGAATCAGTGTGTGTGTGTGAGAGAGAGAGAGATGAGTGTTTTTGTGTGGCCGGTGATGGTGACATTGGTGTCTTCGATGGCCTGTTGTGTATGGCAATGACAGTGCCGTGCCTTGTAATCATGTGTACACTCCCATGTGACTGTTCAAACCAGTGCTGCAGGCACAGTGTCTTGAACAGGTGGGCCGCTGGCAATTGACGTTTCTTTCATTTAGACGCTATGTAGACAAGTGGATGTATGCTACACCATACACATATGCTAAGCTATGAGACCACAGTGCAGGTTTGTTAAAAATAATTAAATGATGAATGCATTAGTTGATAAAGAAAGAGTTAGATGGAAGCTCATGAACAAGACTTGGCAGGTGCCTGAATTGTGCATTAACCCAGTGCATTGGTGGGACCTTGGATGTCCACTTGATAGGAGAAAGAACTGTGTGTTGGTGGAGGGCTACAGTAACAGTTATGTCCACTTGATAGGAGGAAGAACTGTGTGTTGGTGGAGGGCTACAGTAACAGTTTTAAATTGCATGCTGCGCATGTTGTGAACAGGACATTCCCACAGGAGCAGAGAGCTGTGTGACCAGCCTCATCAGCGACACGTCGGGACGCTCCCTTCTCATCGCAGGCTGTGGAGATGGCACTGTGCGTCTGTTTGACCGCCGCTTGTCCCCCACTGAATGGTAAATTATGTTTATGAAAATATGACCTGCAAGGAACTAACTTTTATTTGGTGGTGATGGCAGAGTAGGAGGATGCTCTAGAGCTGCAGATTTTGCTTGAAGTTATGACAGAAGTGCACTCTTTATTGTGTTTATGAGTTTCGGTATTTTGAATTACAGATTAAAGCTTAAGAGCTCTTCTAACTGACTATAATTACGTTTGCAGAGTTGGATGAATCACTTAGCCCAGTATATGCATGGAATCCATATATGAAAGAGGCAGAGGTGAAAAACTAAAGTTGGAACAATTTAGTTTCAAATATAGCTTGGTTTTTTGTTTTAAATCTGTCTTCAACAAGAGCGAAGTAAATATTCTCTTTGGTTTAGGATCAAACAGCAGAATCTTTTCAGAATACCTTTAGCCCTTTTTTGGTCCCTCATGCACCACCAAAAACAAGAGCAATTCTGATTGGTAATAAGAGCCTTCAGTGTTTGTTTGTTTTTTTTTTTTTTTAAACTCTTGAAGGCCCAGAAGACGACAGATGTATGGGGTGTTGGTCAAGAAATCTGAGCAAAGGTTTCAGATCTGTGCATCTGTGATGTTGATGAGGATTGGTCATCACGGTGGTACCACCGTTTTCCTGTTAGAGCCTGTAGACATGCAGCCTGGTTGAAGGGCAAACAACAAGAAGTTAACAACACTTGTGATGAGATTCAAATTGTGACTAGGCAGTCATCATTCCATGATGTTGACCACGGAATCACATGGGCAAGTTTCTTGTTTACTGTTGGTTGGAACTTTGTTAAGGATCATTGGAGCCAGTGAAGCACAGCATCCACAAGATGAGAGCTAGTCTCGATCGTGTCAAGCGAAGTGGTGAGAATCATTCAGAATCTACTGCTGCCTGTCTCTTAATATTTTCACAATGGCGCAGCAGCAGCAGAGCAACGTCATATTCCCTGCAGATGCCTGCACCACGTCACTTCCCTGCAGATGCCTGCATACAACCGTTGCAGACGCACAATTTTCATACTTTTTTATTTCTTTTAACGTCCCCTAATATAAACCTAACAAGCCATTGTTATATATTACGAAAAGGATAAAACGCAAAGTTTGCAATGAGCATAGACTTAAATACATTTTGCGTAAAACTGCAAAGCTACGGTTACGGAAACAATATAAGTAAAATATAGGAGAACACAATCTTGTTAACGTTTGTTTGGTTAGTAAGACAACAGCAAATGAGGAAGAAAAGGGGCATAAAATTTTGCTCTCACTTTGAATAGATGCAGAGAAAGCCAGAGGTATTCAGTATGTGTAATCCAAGTGAATTTTTTTTTTTTTTTTTTAAAAGGAAATTAAATCATCGCACATTGTATACACTTTTCACTGTTTTGGCTTCTGATGATATGACGTATAAAACTACTAAATACACAGAGCAAATAAATCAAGCTCAGATTCTTTTCAATAAACTTGGTACACCTTTACCCCCCTCATCCTCTAAACCACTTTGCTGAACCAGTTCTAACACCCCCATTTCATTCTTCTTCTGCCTGATCTGTTGGTGAGGCTGGAAATTCCACACGTGCCTTTTGCAGAAATTACCAGTGTGCAGACAGGTCTCTTTGTTTGGACTACACTGGGGTCACAAAGGTGTTTAGTGCATGTAAACTACCCTTCCAGTGGCCAGAACCGTGTTCTAAATATTTAGAGCAGCTGCATCCCTTAGACTGTAGATGAGAGAACAGGGCATTTTTTTTTTTTAGTTGTGCCATCACGGAGGCTGGGCACGGCCAGGGAGTACGGCAGCATTGCCATCACCATGGAACTGTTCGTCGTGAATGGGTGACTGAGTTGCCGTCACCGTCACACGGTGGTGTATTGCGAAAAGGTTAACCCTTTCAACGTTTCAGAGTGGGCAGGCGTGGCAGCCATTCCTGCCTGGTCAGTTTGGACTGATCTGCATGAACAGAGTGGGCAGGCGTGGCAGCCATTCCTGCCTAGTCAGTTTGACTGATTGGACTGATCTGCATGAACAGAAGGGATACTGCGTGTAAACTTAAATATCTCAGCTGTTTTTTCCCCCGAGGCAAACAAATTCACATGGTTATTTCCAAACGATTGTGTAGCAAGATATTACAGTTTCACATAATATGATAGGCTTTCTGACGTCTGATACTTTGATAATCTTATGCAGTATTTCTTATTAATAAAAACAAACTGTAATGACTGGAAATCTATTCCAAGAAGATGTGGAAAACTTCATGCGGTTATAACAACAAAACTAGGACAACATTAAAAAAATTCCATAGGATACTATGTGCTTTTGAGATGCCATGACAGATCCAGATTTTTTTTTTAATGTAACTCCGTTTCTGAGTAAAAGCAGCAAAACTTTGATTAAACCCAAAGACTTCAAAACTTCATAATTTAGTAAATTAATTGTGAATGTGTCAGACTTGTTACATCATACTTGGATAGTTTTGGAGTGGAACCAGGTCGAGTAGGCTCACATCACCCCTTGTTTGAACCTTTGTCAGTTCTTTTCATTTTTTTTCTCATTTCTTTTCATTCTTTTGTCTAGCAGAATAGCATTTTTTATTTTCAGTTTATGCCAGTTCTGTTGCCAAGGCATTGCTTTGCGCAGGTCTGTGATGCTGTTAGTGGCACCTGAGTTAAATCACCAGACCCCACACCTGTTCACTCAAAAAGAATGCTGTTAAAGTGATGTTACAGGGAAAAAACTTTGCACTCAAATAGGTGAACACTTTTTTTTTAAAAAAAGTGCTGGATGGGGCTGTGGACATTCATAAGTTTAGGTTTATAGATTTTTCAATGCAGATTTTGATGAGTGGTTATTCTGTTAATAGATTTGACAATAGATAATCATGGGGCTGTGGACATTCACTAGTTTGGGTTTATAGATTTTTCAATGCAGATTTTGAGTAATGGTTATTCTGTTAATAGATTTTACATAGATAATCATCCTTATGAATGTTATATGTTGATATATATCCATGTATAGATAATAGTTTTGGCAATAAATAATCATCTTTATGAATCATCCACGTACAGATAATAGATATGCTTAAAAAAAAAAAAACAGTGTAAAAGTAATGTTGGCATGTTCATTACAAAAGTGGAGGTGTGTTCCAGCCGTGTGATGACCTTGAGAGAACACGCCAGTTGCGTAATCAAGGTCCATCTCCAGCGTGGCAGTGAGGGCAAAATCGTCAGTGCCAGGTAAGTTGAACAAAAAAAAAAAAAAAAAAGAAAGAAAAGATAGACAGATAGGTGGCTGAGGGGTGTGATTGGTCTTGTGGGTAGGGCGTCAGACGCTTGTTCCAAGGTCCAGTGGTTCAATTCCCATCCAAGACAGCCAGGCTGAAGGAAATTTTTTTCTTTAGAGTTAACGTTCATGCAGACTTCAGTCCCTTCCATAAACTGTGGATGTGACTTTAAACTTAGCTCATGTGTGAATGCATGCATGAAAAATCTGGCATGCATATTGAATCCCATACCATTTTTTTGAGGAGGTAGGCTGGTGGACATACAATCGCACATGCAAGTATGGTGAAGGTTGCATTGCAGAGAGACATGAGTCTGTTGTGGAGGTGACTTTAAGTGGATGATTGCCTTGTGGAAGTGACTTTGATAGGCATTTGTGTTGTGAAGATGACGTTGAATGAATGATAATGTTGGAGAAGACTTTTGAATTGGTTATGGTTGTGTGTGGAGATGACTTTTGGAGTGGATGATTGTGTTGTGGACATGACTTGGATTGGATGATTGTGTTGTGGAGATGACTTGGAATGGATGATTGTGTTGTGGAGATGACTTGGAATGGATGATTGTGTTGTAATGACTTGGAATGGATGATTGTGTTGTGATGACTTGGAATGGATGATGATGTGTTGTGGAGATGACTTGGAATGATGATTGTATTGTGAAGATGATTTGGAATGGATAGTTGTATTTTTTAGCTAGATAATTGTGTTTTAACGACTTAATGTAGATGAGATGATGACTTGGAGGGGCTGTTGTTTTTGTGAGTTACTTGGAGATGTCATTATGGGTTTTTTTTTTGTTTTTTTGTTTTGTTTATTTTATTTTTTTTTTTTTTATGACTTGTGAGTTGATTTTAAGGTGATGACCGCCCTGATATGGCCCATTGTGGTCAGCTGGACTGTAAGCAACATTACCTATCCATTACCTGGTGTTGATGGCTAAGAAGGAATCATTGTTGTAGAGATGTTTTGGAAGAGTAATTGTTTTTATAGTGATGACTTGGAATGAATGATTGTATTGTTGAGATGATTTGGAAAGGTTATTGTTTAATTGTGATGATTTTGAAATGTGCTATGACGTCTTGGAGTGGAAGGCTGTGGTTGGTGATGACTTGGAAGGATGATGTATGGGTAGTGATGTCTTGAAGGGTGATTGTGTTGTGGAGAAGATTTTGGGGGTGACTGTGTTATGGTGACTACTTTGAGTGGATGATTGTGTTGTGTGATGACTTGGAAGGGTGAGTGTGTTATGGAGCTGAGTTGGTGGGCTGATTCTGATATGATGACTTGAAGGGAGGGGGTGGGGTGGTTTGGTGATGACTTGGGGTGTGAGTGCATTGTGGAACTGACTTTTGAAGTGTGGGTGTATTGTGAATGTGACTTGGAGGATGATTGTGTTGTGGAGATATTTTGGAGAAGTGATTGGTGGTGATGACTTAGTATGCTGAATGTGTTGTGATAATGACTTTGCAGGGTGATTGTGTTGTGGAGGTGACTTTGAGGGGTGATTGTGTTGTGGAGGTGACTTTGAGGGGTGATTGTGTCGTTTGTGTTGACTTAGGGTTGACGATGTTGTAGAGTTGACTTGGGGTGGGGGTGAGAGGATTCAGGGTATGGTTGTGTTGTGATGATGCATTGAATTGGACGCTTGTGTTGTAGAGTTGCATTGACAAGGTTAGGGACAGGGGTCGGAATAGTTGTGTTGATGATGTGAATTAGTTGATTGAATTATGGAGAGACATGGAGTGGATGATCACGTTGTAGTGATAACTTGAATTTGATATTTGGTTTTGTTGGTAAGATGGTTATTGTGATGAGGACTTGGAAGGAAGGGTGATTGTCTTGTCGTGATGACTCAGAAGAGGATTACAAGGGAGATGGTATTGTACAGATGACTTGGAGGGGATGACTGTGCTATGATGTTTTTGAGAAGTGTTTGTGTTGTGGTGTCAGCTTTAAGGGGTTACTGTGTTGTGATGGTGTCTTGGAAAGGTGTTCTTGCCGGAAAGATGATTTGGAGGAGTGATTGTGTTGTGAACAGTGCAATGGGAGACCTGAGGTTTTGGGATCCACGCTTCACAGAGTCTGTGCGAGTTCACAACACCAACTGTCGTGGATTCACTGCCGTTGATATGCACCCAAGGGCAGACGTCATTGCCTGGTAAAATGCTCTCGTCTTGTGAAATGTGTAGATAAAAAAATGTATGGGCTTTTTTTTATTCCTTTCTTTGTTTTTAAGGTGAAGGTTTGTTTTACTTACGGCAGTTTCTGTCGTAATGCATGAGGAAAAGCTCAAGCATGTCAGTAGGATCTATAAAAAAAGATGATGACTTCACTAAAACAGGGATCTGGTTAAGGATTTGTCAGACGCTGTCAAACCCCATAAATTTGGTCAAAAGTGTTTCTGTATATGTCAGTCCATAATTACTTAACTCATGAAGCATCATTAACAGATATTACTACATTTTGTTGTTGTAAGCTCATACTTTTTTTGTCTATGTTTGTAATGGGAGAGACTTCTCTGCTTTGTTTTGAACATTTTTTTGAAGGTCTGTCAACATAAAGATGTGACAACGATAACTGGCTTTTGGATTCTTTTTAGACAGTGGGGAGAAAACCATGCTGCTGGTTTTTGTGATTTCTTTCCGACAGTTGTGTGGTTTGTCTAAAGACAACAAAATCTAACCACACTGCTGTATGGCTTTACTTTGTGACAGCGGCACGATGAGTCAGTCAGTCGCTGAATGTGTACAATGAGAGCGGGGACACGCTCAGCACCATCCGCTACCATGAGGGGTTCCTGGGACAGCGGATTGGAACCATCAGCTGTATGGCCTTCCACCCCTACCTGGTGAGTGAGGGGGCCGGGGCAGGCAGTGCTTCACTTTTTTTCTTGTTTTGTTTTGTTTTTGTTTTGTGCTGTCCCATCTTCTGCGCCACCTCAGAGGCAGTGCACCCATGCTGCTTATTCCGACACCCAGTCCACACCCACACCCCGGTCAGTCCCGCCGCAGCCCCCAGCACTGGCAATCCACAGGGAGCAGTCAGTGTCAAGTCGTCAAGAGGCAACCCACCGGAGGGGATGCTGCACTGCTACCAAGTCATGTTGGTGGCGTTCAGCGGCGCCTGTTCTGATCCAACATACACACGCCACATACTAAGCCCCATACTGATAATAATTGCTTAGTCATGGAGCCGGCATGATTGAGCTCTTCTCTCAGAGGGCGCCACCACATCCATCCACAACAACAGCCCTATGGACTGGGAATGTTTCATGTTACCATGTTGACTTACTAGTAATGTGTGTGTGTGTTGAGGAGAATTTGAAGGAGAGACAGAAAGAGTGTGAATCATGTGAAAGTTTGTTTATTTGTGTATGACTGTGTGGACACATGGTTGTGATCGTGTCCTGAGATGATTGTTAGGGAAAGAAGAGAAAGAGAAAAAGGGAGGAGGGGTGATGAGATTGTGATTGTGGATAGGTGCATTGTTGAATAGGTTCTTGTGATCAATGGTAGAAGTATTTGTTCGCTAAAGAAAGAGTGTGCTGAACTCCGAGGAGACATACTGAAAATGGACTCTGTGTTCTTTTTCTTTTCAGGGTCTGGTTTCTTGGAATAAATTCCAGTATCTTATCTGCATAGTTCAAACTCTCTGTCTTCCTTCAAGGCATCTCTTAAAACAACCCTTTTCACCTACCAGTAGCAGTTCTTCTTCCCCTCCCATGCCCATCAAATTGATTCTGCGACGTGTGTGTGTGTGCAAGCATGTGTGTGTGTGTGTGTGTGTGTGTGTGTGTGTGTGTGTGTGTGTGCGTGTGTGTGTGTGTGTGCGCGCGCGCCCATGCTGTTGTGTCTGTTGTGCGACAGTGTGTGTGTGGGATCGTGTGTGTGTGTGTGTGTGTGTGTGTGTGTGTGTGTGCGTGCGAGTGTGCGTGTGTGTGTGCGCACATGTGGGTGTGCGTCAGTATGCACCCTTGTTTGTAGATGCATGGTACTTACTGCAATATTCATCTTCTTATTGGTTTCATTTGTGTTTCTTTAACCTTTTTATGTATTGGTTAGCGCATAGGGCTTATGATGTAAGATTAAAGCCATAAATAATCATTACTATTATTATTATATCTTACCATGGCTGTATCTGAAGAATTCAACAGGAATGCACAAAATTACTAAAGAATGCAAGCTCTACATGTTTAGAAGTTAAGTCTAGTTTTAAAAGTCCAGTGGATTTTTACACAAGTAAATTTCTACAAATGTGAAAAGGAAAATTGTCACTAAATTCGACTGTGGAAAAGGTGTGGAAGGCATGTGTACTTACTGCAGAATGTTTGGACTGTCCATCAGCAGATTCATGTGAAAGAGTTGATTGATTTTTCATCAAGGTAAAGCCCCCACAGTCATATAAAATGATTAGTGTTACACTAATTAGTCATGTAAACATGTTGAGTGATACAATAATTAGTCATATAAACATGATCAGTGTCACAGTAATCAGTTATATAAACATGTTCACTGTCACATTAACTAGTCATATAAACACGTTCAGTATTAACAGTAATTAGTCATATAAGCATGTTCAGTGTTACAGTGATTAGTCATATATAAACATGTTCAGTGTTATGGTAATTAGTTATATAAACATGTTCAGTGTTACAGTAATTAGTTGTGTAAGCATGTTCAGTGTGTTACAGTAATTAGTCATATAAGCATGATCAGTTTTATGGTAATTAGTATATATAACATGTTCAGTGTTAGAGTAATTAGCCATATAAACATGTTCAGTGTTACAGTATTTAGCCATACAAACATGTTCAGTGTTACAGTAATTAGTCATATAAACATGTTCAGTGTTACAGTATTTAGCCATATAAACATGTTCACTGTTACAGTAATTAGTCATATAAGCATGTTCAGTGTTGCGTAGTTAGTCATATAAACATGTTCAGTGTCACAGTAATTAGTCATATGCACATGTTCATTGTTATAGTAACTGCTTTGTGTCATCACACAGGTGAAGCTGGCAGCAGGAAGCACGGATACCTTCGTCTCAGTCTATTCCACGCCGGTGACGAAACGCAGCTGAAACCATCCTTCACGCATATAACCAGGAATGTGTAGTGTGTGTGTGTGCCTGTGTGTGTATATAGTGTGTGTGTATGCGTGTGTGTGTGTGTGTGTGTGTGTGTGAGCATAAGTCACACACAGATGTAGCAGCTGGCTGCCGTGGACCTGCAACCTGTTGCTCTGGACCCAGTTCAGACAGTGTGAAACGTCTTTCAGCCAGCACTGCCACAGTGTGCATAATACAGTCAGCTTTAGGGAACACTTGTGGTGCAGGGAATGTGGACTCATGTGGAAGCAGAAAAAACATGGAGCAGAGTGGCCTGGTCTTCCCAGTGTGCATAATACGGTCACCTTTGGGGAACCTTTGTGGCACCAGAAATGTGGACCTGCAGACGGCAGGGAAGGCATGGAGCACAGTGATCTGTCTTCACAGCAGTCCACACGTTGATCGATGGAACCCATTCCTCTTCAGTACCTCGGCATCCTATTTTATCGTGTGTGTGTTGTTTTTTTTTAATTTGCCACTCTTCTTTTTCTTTCTGACATTTGTTATAGGTATATTTCGTTTGTGAAATGGAACATGAAAGTCTCACAAATGTTACAGGTATACTTTTGGTCGCGTTTGATGTGAAAGTGTTAACAAATGTTCTACGTACATTTTGTTGTCTAACTGGACATGAAACTCTCACATGCAGCTTTGGAGCAACATCTGTGTTCCAACGAGCATCAAAGTCTTGGTGACCTGATTTCTGAGAAGTCTGTTTCCTTTGGATTTTTCATTGTTTTGGACAGTGTCATTCTGTTTGTGTCATTTTCTTTTACCTCTTTTTTCTTTTTTTTTTTTTCATATTCATGGAGCAAAAGCGTCATATTTTTACAACTGGACTGAAGACAGAAATCAAAACTGTGGAGTCAAAGCTCCATTCTCTTTACGTGTTTCTCAGGTGTGAACTGAAGTGGCTGCGGTATGTAGGTGTGCCACTGTGTGTTTCCTTTTCTTGCTCCTGTTTTTTTTTTCCTTTTTTTTTTTTTTTTTTTTTTTGATTCAAGTTGTGTGGAGCTATCATTTTCTTGTGTTTTCAGATTTGTGTGACCTTGGCTTCTTTTTCCATGTTTTTATTTCAGATTTGTGTGACCTTGGCTTCTTTCCCATGTTTTTATCAACTTTGAGTCATTTTACGGGCTCATCTTGAAAGGAACAGAGTCCACTACAGCCAGAGTGAAAGCATTTTATGTATCCAGTATTTATAATTCTCTTGCATCTCCTTACCCACCCAGTCGAGTTATGTGTCTGACATACACGTTCAATATTCTTGAGCTTTGTACATGAAACAGTATAATATGCAGTATTTTGTTTGTTTGTTTCTGACAGAATGTGTGAATGGTTCTTGTATGACTTAATTCCATAATTACTGTGAGAATGAGACATGCGAATGCTTGAGCTTGGTGAAAGGATTTATGATGTCTTATTTCAAATCTGTGGTGGAGTGTGTGTAAAGGGGCATTGGGGGAGAGGGGTGCGGAAGGGAGAGGAGATTGGCAGTGTAGTCATAATTTCCTTGATCTCTTATTCTCCCGGCCAGTCCCACCTCAGGCCCTTCAGCTCTCATTTAAAAAAAAAAAAAAAAAATCTCTAGCCAGTGTTATTCTTGTAGTTGTAAAAATGTTGTGTTGGTGTGGTTGATGAAATAGAGATGATCTTTAACATCATGGAAGAAATGCATTAAGGTGTGGCTTACTGTAGTAATGTGAATTACTGAATGTTAACAACAGTGGGGAATAGTTGAAGAATGCCTGGTCATGAAGGCTTGCTGGCAGATGCAGGATATGAGTGTAATCAGATTGTTTGATTGTTCTTTGCGCTGTTGTGACACACACAGAAAAAAAAGATGACAGTGGTAGTGATGTAAACAGAAGTGAAGGAGAGGAAGAAATAAGTCGTAGAAGCAGGGTCACTGCAGTTCATATGGTCACAGCCCAGCTAGGTGTGAATGCTGTTTCGGGCTGAAGGCTTTTTTGATGTCATAAATGCTTGCTGGCACGTGAAAATTTTGCAGAAATACAAGGGACTGCATTGAGTGTTTGCAAAATGAAACGAAAAACCTAGTTGTGCTTCAGCAGTGCAGTTAGTGGCAGTGCACTGACTGCAAAGGGAAGATAAAGTTGTCATTTTGTTGTGACTGTGCGTTAGATGGAGCGTAAATTAAAAGCAAAGTTGTTTTTCAGTTATAACTGATTCATAGGATTGGACTGATCAGAAAAGAAAAACAAAGTTTGACTTTTATCTGACTGACTTTTATCATGACTGATTCCTAACATTGGATCAATGGAATCCTAACATTGGATCAATGGAAAGAGAAAATCAAAAGGTGTATTTTTAGAAAAACAAAGTGTCATTGTTGCCATGATTATTCATGGCATTGGATTGTTTACACGCCCACAGAAGAACTGCACAAGTGAAAGGACCCTGGCTCCATGTGCAGTGAGCTATAGAGATGCAGAAGTTCCCAGTACACAGCAGAATACTGGGGCAGGAGATGGGTGTCACCAAGCCACCATCCATTCTGTGCTGTGATGCCATGGTGGGGTTTGGAAACAAGGCTGGTGCTCACGATGGAAGACATGTCTGTCGCAGTACTCCTGTGACCATTTAACAAAGACATGATTGTGTGTGTATGTGTGTGTGTGTGTGTGTGCATGTGTGCATGCGTGCGTGTGTGTGTGTGTGTGTGTGTGTGTGTGTGTGTGTAAGGTATGTCTGTGAGTAAGTGTGTGTGTATAATCTGTATCTTTATCTCTCTCTTTTCTCTCTCTCTCTCTCTCTCTCTCTCTCTCTCTTTGTATATATATATATATCCCCGTTGTGCTTTTGGTAGTATTTATCTAAATACATGATACCTGATTATCTTGTGAACACTTGAGAAGTCATCAGGTACTCTGGTTGTGTTGGTGGATGCAAGTTTTAGATTGAATTTTTGAATGCATTAGTTGTAGCCAGTCATTGTGACGCTGTAGTCCTGAAGTGGATGAAAACTGAAGGACTAATTGGAAAAACAATTGTGTTCATTGAATGAATATGCCATAAAAATGTGGAATGATCATGAACGCAATTTTTAAAGGCTTTGTGATCTAACATGGGTGAATTGATTGGTTGCTTCATTGAGTGCGTGTGGATTTGCATTTGAAATGATTGAATTGTAAATTTGTTGATCATTAGGTAGCAGATTTGTAAATCAAGTTGGACATTTTTTCATTCCTCCATTTGATTGAGGTAGCAGATTTGTAAATCATGTTGGATATTTTTTCATTCCATCATTTGATTGAGATTACGTTTAATGTGGGTAATGTATTTCTAATTGTATGTCAAAGGAAATCTGTGGACAGTTTTTTTTTTTTATAAATAAATAAATCATGTTACATATTCATAGTAATTTAAATGGTGATTTAAGAAAATTGATGGGCATGCATGCGCACACACACAATATGTGTGTATGTACATACATATATAATACTTGTGTGTGTATGTGTATGTATGCATGTAATATGCATTGCACGGTTCGGTGTGTGAGCTCTGAGTGAGATAGTTTAACCATGTGTTTGGTCTGAAAGGAAGTACAGTAGAACTCAATATGGACCACCAGAAACCATTTCTCTTTTTCTGTTCGGGATTCTCCTTTACACTTATTTAAACACACACACACACACACACACACACACACACGCACCTTTCACACATCTCTTTTATATACACCTTCAAAAAACACACCAGAAACTTTGTTAAACAATCTTTTTTCCATAAAATCTTAGGTCAGATGAAAATGTTAATCTCTTTCAGAAATTCAAAGACCACAGCTGGTGGGACATCTCTGAACAGGGTTTTCATGGAGTCTGCTGTAAAGTGTTTATGTCTCACATCGTGCAAGTCCCATCACTCTAAAAGAATGTGTTTGACTGTGAGTGGTACATGACATGGAATGCACCAAAGAGCTTCTTCGCCTTTTAAAAAATAAGAATGGGTATATAAAACGAGTGGCCTGTATGCAAAGAGCACAAGACTGTTTCGTATTTACGGCCGCCTCTAGAACGTTGTAAAACCTCTTTCAGGTTAGACGGATTTTAAATAGTTTATCTGTCTGCAAGATCCATTCCTCTTTGCCAGAGGTCTTTGACATAAGCCTGTGTTTTGGTTTGAGATCAGTGTGAGGAGTAGACAAACAGCTCAACTTTGCAGCAGTCTTGGCAAGTTGATCAACCACCTCGTTGCCTCGAATGCCCACATGGCTGGGAACCCAAGCAAAAACTGTGTTGTATCCATCTGATTTCAGAGAGGTGTACAGTTGGAAAACTTTCAGCAGCTGAGAGTGCTTGAGATTACGGCCAGCAATGGCTTCCAAAGCAGAAAGAGTCTGATAAAATGAGGAAATCTTTATGTTTGGATTTACGGACCATTTTAAGAGCCAGGACCAGGCTGTCAGCTCAGCAGTATAGATGGAGCTGTCAGTGGGGATGTGTTCAGTACATCTCTAATGGGGATCTACTGCACAAAACACAGCAGAGGCAACTCCCTCCTGAGAATTGGAACTGTCGGTGAAAATTGTTTTGAAGGATGGAAACTTTGAACACAGTTCAGTGAAAAGGGACTTGTATATAGACCCCCCAAAAAATGTAGCTGTAAATCGACTTGAAAGTGAGGGAATCTTGCTGGAAGGTCAATGGAGTAGAGGCAAAGACAAGAACCGTTTTCAGAGGGGGAAAAAAAAAAACGTCTCCAAAGGGAGAGAATCTTAGAAAGGTCAATAAAATAGACAAAAATCTTCAAGAACACTCCTTAAAGGGAGAGAATCTTTGTCAGAAAGGTCAATAAAGTAAGAAAAATGTTCAAGAACGCTCTTTAAAGAGAGAGAATGTCAGAAAGAGCAATCAAGTAAAGACAAAGAGAGAAATGTTCAAGAAAAACGCTCCTTAAATAGAGGGAATCTTTGTTTTGAAGGTTCATGCAGTAGAAAAAAGAAGAAGAAGAAAGAGTCGGAAAGGTCCCAGGAAAACAAGTCTTCTTTGTTGGGGGTTGGTGCTGTAGAAAAAATGACAAATGTTTCAGAAATACATCTTTAAAGGGAAGGAATCTTTGTTGGAAGGTCAGTCTAGTAGAGACAAAGACAAGGGAGTATGACCAAAAAAGGAAAATCTTTTGAACTTGAAGGGAGGAAATCCATGTTGGAATATCAGTCGAGAAGAGTTGGAGAGAAAAATGCTCCAGACAAACCAATCTTGAAGAAATTTTCATTGGTTGGTTAAGTAATTCAGATGAGTGGTGTAAGGGCTATTGATTTTCTTGCGTATTGATTTGGATCTATTTAATGCTATGTATGAATGACGAGTCGGTGTGTGTATACAGTCAGTCAAGTCATATCTGTGGCATACATGTGTGACCTTTTGTTTTTTCTCCTAGTGTATTTGTAGACGCTTAGTTTTTTTTTTTTTTTTATGCCTTTACTGTTCTGGAAGACATTCATATTCAGTATGTTTGCATTTTGTTTTAGGTTTATTTGCTTTGCCATTTATAAAATCATGGTAATTTCAGACTACAAGGTGCTTCAGATTGCTCATTCTTGTCTTGATTGTGATAAATAAAACTATTTGGGATTATGTTCTGTGCCGTGCCAAACTCATTGCAAGCATTGAACAGTTTGCTGTGTTTTGCTCGTCTTCCCAGCCCCCCACCATCCCCACCCACCCACCCATCTCCTTTGATGGTTGATAGAAATAGGTGAATGAAATAGATCAAGGATTAGGAATTCCAATCTAGTTCTTCCAACAGAACACGTAAGGAGAAATTAGCTTTTAACCACAAAATGAAGGCGAGGAACCACTGAGGGTTGGGATGGTCTGAAAAGAGAGAAGCGAGGCAGCAAAGTGCCTGATAGAACGGCGTTGTTCAGCGTTTGGCCAGAGAATGACAAGGAACAGGAGAATACACTTGTTTTTGGCAAAAGTCTACAGACAGACTTTGTGACATGTGTTTCCATTGTTGAATGATAGATGTTGGTAGAGCTAGAAATTCCCAGGTAATATGCAGTTGTCCTGGGAATAAGTTGATAAAAAAACAAAAAAATCCCATATTTTATTTGCCCTCTGTGAGTAAAAAGACAGTTGATAAAAGTAACTGACTGGGCCTACTGCACAGTTGGATGCCAAACTGTTGCTTGATGTGCATATGTCTGTCTGCATATTGCTTCAGTCATGAAAAGGTTGTTGGGAAAGATGTTGAAAATATTTTTTACAATTTATACACGTATGGTTGATAGACAAGACTGTGTTCTTCTTCCCTTGAGCGATCAACATCAACATTTTGATGGCTGCTGTCACTTTTGGGAGGAAGCATGTGCACAGCAACAAGAAAAAAAAAAAAAAGAACAATCACTGGGGGGCACGTACCCTTGAGAGGAACGCCATGAGGGTAGGAGCAGAGACTGCATGGGGTTCTAAAGAGTTCCAGTCCCTGATGGTACGTGGGATGAAAGATATATTTCCTATAATCAGTTCCTGACTATGGAGTTGGGTCATGCTTGTGCTCTTCGAGCTGAAACATGCTGTGGTACATTCTCCCTGGAACAGTACATATTTTGAGCTGCATTGTCATGGGAACTGAGCAAGAAGGAAAATTCAATGTTTGACTGGGCCTACTACACGGCTGGATGCTAAAATGATGTATCCATACGTAGTGTACTTCAGATTATGACCACCTGGACAGACTGTGGAGGAAAAAGAGTCACCATGTAGTTTGAAAATTATTGTACGTTTTTTGGTTGTGTTCATGCAGATTGTAGATTCATGTGCATTGGGATGCGAGTTCATCATGGCTGCTTGAAACATTTAGTTGTGATTGGTCTGTTGATTACATTGGAGCAGTTGCTGTGGAGTTTTGTTCTATGTTGTACAAATAGAAATTGTTTTAACACTACACAATGCAAGGGTAAATTGATAATGTGTTGATCGTATGTAGCATTGACGTGGTTGTTGAAAATTATCAGAAGTTCAGGTAACATACATCTTTTCATGTTAAGCTATAGGGGGATGCCATAGCCAGGCTGATGGCTCTGTCAGTGGGGAAAATTTCCAAGGAGCTCAAACTTATATGGATCTGCTCCTGGGGCAACAGACTGGTGGCATAAGAAGAAACACTGTTCAGATATTGAACTGTATGATGTAGAAGGCCTGACAGTTTCCAGATCTCCACATTCCTTATCATTCAGAAATCAGTTTTTCCCAACAGTTCTTGTTTTTGTGTGTTCGAAGACGCAAGTTGACATTAGTGTGAGCAGTAGTTCCCTAACTTTAGGCCACTCTTCAAACTGTGAAGTATTGTTGCAGGCCAGTGAAAAGGAAAAGATGCCTGATGTGGGCAGGATTCTTATGAATAAGACATGAACATTTTCCTGGAGGAGGAGGCTCTGTTGGTATTCTACATGATCTTGATATGGGGAAGCATCTGCAGCATGGCTTTAAAGTAGGAGTTTACGAAGTGGTACAAAAGCACAGAACGTCAGTCTTGACCTGTCTCAGCGGTGTAGTAACCAGCATAGCAAGCTACAGGATTATAGATGGTTGTGAGTCCTGTCATAGACATTTACTGGTGGGATTTTCTGGACCCAGCAGGCTTTGTTGTAGTCATGTATGCTGTAGACTGGAATGTTGCACTGGAACCTCTCCGTTGGGTTGCATCCTCCTAAGGAATGGAAGTGTTATTAAGACTGTAATTTCCTGACCAAACCATACAGGGGTCATATCTCTTGGCCCTGATGGATGCTGAGGTACATTACAGAAAGAAGTCAGATCACAAAGGAACGTGAAAGGATCATGATCATTATTATTGTCGTCATCTTCATCAGTTATCATCCTAAAGAAAAGAGTCTCAAACCCTTTGGACACTCATCCCCACCTGTCCTGGTGATCCTGCTTTCAGCTTCCACTCCACTTCCATACTGTTGTGAGTTCATATCACAGTTGTCAACGTCAGCAAGTTTATGGCGACTTGTTGGCAGGAAGTGGTGGCGTTCTTTGGGGGGGGGGGGGGGGGGGGGGGGGGGGGGTTTACACTGGTTGTGTTGTCAGTAGCATTCTTTGGAGGTGGTGTCATGCATACGTTGGATCAGTAGGCCCCACTGGAGACTGTTGTGATGTCGCAGGGCAGTGTCTGCTCCGGTGGGTTACTTCGTTTACACCTGATGGTAATTGCTGTTGCTGGGGCGGCAGCAGCAGGATGGTCCCAGGTGTGGTTATGTACAGAGCAGGCAGTACGAGTAGTCTGGAGCAAAGGATGGTCCCAGGTGTGGCTATGTACAGGGCAGGCAGTACGAGTAGTCTGGAGCAAAGGATGGTCCCAGGTGTGGCTATGTACAGGGCAGGCAGTACGAGTAGTCTGGAGCAAAGGATGGTCCCAGGTGTGGCTATGTACAGGGCAGGCAGTACGAGTAGTCTGGAGCAAAGGATGGTCCCAGGTGTGGCTATGTACAGGGCAGGCAGAATGAGTAGTCTGGAGCAAAGGATAGTTTCAGGTGTGGCTGTGTACAGGGCAAGCAGAATGAGAAGTCTGGAGCAGTCTCTGTAAAGTAGAACAGACGATGAGACAAAGAAAAGATCAGTCTTTTTGCATTTATAAAATGGTGTTTTTAGCTGGAAAAAGATTTTCTTATGCTTCTACCAGTCTTCAGATGAGGCCTTTGTGGATGTCAAGCACAATCACTGTTCAATATTTTTTTTGAAGAGTTTCAATTTATTAATAATCCCCAAGTGTGTTACTTTAGATGGTGAACCCATTGTTTCAGTTTCATCTTTGGCAGGGCTGGCTGAACACTACTTCAAATAGCTCAGTATATATATAGAGAGAGTAGAATGTAGTCGTCCGTCTGCTTACTTGGACATTCTGTCCCGCTAGAAGCCAAAGATGAGGATCATATGTAGTGTACCCTGTCTGACTGGCATGTGAAGCCAAAGAATTGGTATTAAACTCTACATGAGTCATGTCAGGTTTGTCTAGAAATAGGTTTAAGATGAGGCTAGACTGCTTAGTGCAGGGGGGGGGGTGGGGTGGAATTCTACTGTTGTGTGTGTGTTTGCTGTGCCTATGTTTGCATTGCTTGCTACCTGCCTTATGAATTGGTTTCATGATGATTTGCTTTGCCTTTAGATATTTTCTTTTTTTCTTTGCGATTGATTTTAATGATGTGGTTTTTGTAGCAATATGATTTGTGTGCTTCTGGAATGGGTTAAGCGGCTGACACACGAGCCTCCCCGCCCGTACGGTTGAGACGAAACGTTTGAACCTGTGCGGTCTGACCAGTCATTGTCAAACGGACGGAGTGCTTCACGATAGTTTTGAAACAGATGTGAGGTGAAGGTCATTGTGATCCCACTTGCCGCTTCAAACGACTGTACAATTGAATACAAAGCTTTTTCTCGAATATTCAGATTCTTATAATTTTTTGAATTGACATTCCAAAGCACATCATGGCCTTGGTACAATTCAATTAATTGTTTGTCTCTGAATTGGACAGTTTGACCACCTTGCTGGAAGACGCCATTGTTTCCATGTGCCAAGGGTGTCGGCTCAATGCTGAGCGTTGATTGGTTGGAGGATACTAGCTGTCTGTTTTGAATAGATCACGACGTATCTCGAACGGTCGGGTTGAACTTGATGCCGAAGGCCGTTTGAGATGTACGTTTACTGTGACACACGCTGCGTTTGGGATCGGGTTCAACCGGTACTTCCGAAGCGTACGGGCGGGGAGGCTTGTGTGTCAGCCGCTTTAGGGGTGTCTGTAACACATGTAATGCCCCTGTCCCTCCACAGTAAGAAATGCCACATGGTCAGTCTTTGGTGTGTTTTTTTTCACCGATGTTAGTACTCAGGCCAGTTTTGTGTGTGTGTGTGTGTGTGTGTGTGTGTGTGAGGATACTTGAAGACTTTCTGGGTGTAGTTGTGTTTGGTTTAGCTATGTTTTCATTTGTTTGCATATTAATGCCGAAGAATTATTATCTTTGGATGTGTGGTAAAGCATTATGAATAGACATTAAAGTATTGCTTTCTTTTTGTTTTCATTTACCTGCAAGAGCTGATTTTACAGCACCTGACATGAAAGACTGACTGATGGGGAAAAAAATTGATTGAATATGTTGGATTTTACAATCATGAATGTATCGATTCAAACTAACATAGTTCAGAAAAGAAAAATACATGGTTTTAGTGATGTGCAAGTGCAATAATGAAAAGTGTGTGCATTATAGTGGATAAATCTCTTTCGTTTCCATTGTAGATTTGTTTTCCTTTGTCTTAAAAGTGAGCATGAGAGTTGATCAGACTAAGAAAGATGTTTAGTATGATGTTTTTTTTTAAAAAAAATTTTGACACACTGTAGTGCGATTCATTAAATAAAGATTGCGCCTATGTTACATATGCTGTGGTTAATTTTCCTGATATATTGAGTATTTTGTAGAATAAGATTAACCTCTGTAATTCCAGTTTGTCTTAGGTGTTGCATGTCATCAGACCCGACTGTTGCATGATTGGCAATAAGTCAGCCAGGCAAGGGTGCAGGACTATAGCAAGATCAGAATTCAGAAGTCATCAAATAAATTCACTGATTCTCTTACCGGCAGCCCAAATGGAGTGTTGGGTAAGTCATGTTTTTGAGAGACTGTTACATATGGCAAGAAAACCTGCCAAAGGAAAAGCTGCTCGTCATGTTGGGAATGAAGGCTGGCCAGTTCTAGGGTGAAAATTGTTCACACTGCCCAAGAAGATGTTAGCTGCCCTTTCTGTAGTATTGGTTTATCTGTATGGCTTTTTTGTCTTTCGTGCTACATGTTTCTCATCAGTTTTTTTTCCTTTTTCAATTTTTTTGGATATTTTTATTCCGGGTGTGGAAAATCAAGAGGCGTGCCTGGTTTTGTCAGCTCAGGCTAAAGGTGCCAGCTGTGAGGATTTCAGAAGTTGACTATCTTGTCATTGTTTTTGTTGTTAGTTATCACATTTTCTCTTTGTGTTTGTTCCTTTGATCCAACAGAATGGACCTGTTCAAGAAAAAAATGGAGGGATGGCAATACCAGCTGACCATTGCAATAGTTCTCTCAGTTCATGCGTAAACCAAATAGAAGAGAGTCAAATTTTGATTTGAAAGAAGATGCCATCAGAATATAGACCGTCTGCAGTGCTGGCATACTGATTCACTCCCTTGTTCTGGCATTTTCTTTATCCGATTGAACTGTGAAGCTGATTGATGGGGTGAAAATTGCTCAAGGCCAACTTACAGTGGCACTTGTCCCATTAGAACAGAGGGGTCACTCTTACTGCATTCTTACTGATTACCTCCCCCTGCAGGTGTCTGACCTTCATCTGTTGATCTTTGTGTTCTGTTGACACATTGCAGTTGATGAAAACGATCAGTTATGGGCAAGTGTGGGTGGAAATAAAATTAAGTGAGAACAAGAAAGAAACTGATAACAAGAGAATAGAAAAAAAAAAAACGATGATAACTAGAGAACAGAAAAAAAAACTTTTGATAACTAGAGAATAGAAACTGATAAAAACCAGAGACTAGAAAGAAACTGATAATAACCAGAGACTAGAAAGAAATCAATGACCAGAGAATAGGAAAAAAAAAACTGTTGATATCCAGAGAATAGAAAGAAACTGACAATAACCAGAGAATAGAAACTGATAATAACCAAAGAATAGAAAGAAATCGATAATGATTAGAGAAAAGAAACTAATAATAACCAGAGAATAGAAAAAAATCAATAATGACCAGAGAATATAAAAAAAAGATAACCAGAGAATAGAAAGAAACTAATAATAACCAAAGAATAGAAAGAAATCGATAATGATTAGAGAAAAGAAACTAATAATAACCAGAGAATAGAAACAAATCAATAATGACCAGAGAATAGAAAAAAAAGATAACCAGAGAATAGAAAGAAACTGATAATAACCAGAGAATAGAGAGAAAATGATGACCAGAGAATAGAAAAAAAAAAAAACTGATGATAACCAGAGAATAGAAAGAAACTGACAATAACCAGAGAATAGAAAGAAACTGATAATAACCAGAGAATAAAAAGAAATCGATAATGATTAGAGAAAAGAAAGAAACTGATAACCAGAGAATAGAAAGAAATGAATAATGACCAGAGAATAGAAAAAAAACTGATAATAACCAGAGAATAGAAAGAAACTGACAAATATCCAGAGAATAGAAACAAATGATAACCAGAGACTAGAAAGAAATCAATAACAGAGAATAGAAAGAAATCAATAACGACCAGAGAATGGAAAGAAATCAATAATAACAGAGAATAGAAAGAAATCAATAACGACCAGAGAATAGAAAGAAATCGGTAACGACCAGAATAGAAAGAAATCAATAACGACCAGAGAATAGAAAGAAATCGATAATGACCAGAGAATAAAGAAAAAAAAACTGATCATTAGAGAATAGAAAGAAACCGATGAACAGCAGAATACTTTCATTAGACAGAAAATATGTAGGTAGTGGTAACATAATGCATTTCACCGCAGATTACTAGTCAGTAGCACTGCACCGTTTGTTCTTGAGGCTTGACGATACATGGCAGTCACATGAACACAACTGATGTTTATGATGGTCACATGAACACAACTGATCTTCACACTCTGCTAATATTGTCATTGACTGTTTACTTCCGTCAAGTTGTCACTGTGTTTAAACTAGTCCATAGATGCTACACATGTGTGCATGTTTGCCCAGACTGTCATCAGAAAAGATGTCTCTGCCACCTTGTACATCCTGGTTGTACTAAATATATTCAAAATGATATTCTCTGTGATTGGTTCTTCTTTGACTAGATCATCCCAGCATTTTGTGTTCATGATTCACATTGTTTGCTTTGTTCTGCCGTGGTTTACTCTCCAGGCTGATGAATGTGATTAATAAGGTTCATTGATGTGCATCTTCTTTACCATTACATGAAAATCAATCGGTTTGTTGATGTGCATCTTCTTTACCATTACATGAAAATCAGTTGGTTCATTGATGTGCATCTTCTTTACCATTACATGAAAATCAGTTGGTTCATTGATGTGCATCTTCTTTATGATTACATGAAAATCATGTTGGTTCCTTGATGTACATCTTTATAATTACATGAAAATCAAGTTTGATGCACCAATTTCTTGCATCTTATTTACAATTATATAAAAATCAAGTTTGTTTGATGCACAGATTTCCATCTTATTTACAATGAAAAATGAAATGTGAAGATTGTGACTGATGAACAGTGGTGTATGTGTTGCGTACGTCAAACATGTTATGACCTTGTTTATGTCCGAGTAAGTACTTACAAATGTTAAAACCTCAGTTTTGGTGTGCATTATTTGTGACAAACTTGTAATTGAACCTGATTGTGAACACAAGCATGTGGCATGCAGTCTGTATTGACGTCTTAAATCGCTTGTGTATGAGCGAAAAATCAATGCAATTGTTTTCATCATTTGATTGCACATTTTGAAAGTTTACAGATTTTCTTCATGAAAAATATTGGTGTGCATGTGACTCAATGACCTGTCTTGTTCTCAATAAACAGTGATATGAATGACAAGAAAAGAAAAGCTGTTCCCCAAATTCTGTCCAGAGCAAGAAGAGTGAACAAGAGAAGGCATGTCTAGAAGTCCACAGTAGATGTTCAGTGTACCTTTCCATTTCAGCTGTCTGATCTCAAAGTAGTGGATGTGTCCTGTGGACATGTGTTGGGGCTTTTTTTCCAGTGTCGTTTCCCTGCCTTCTGGATGTCCTGTGCTTTTCAGTTCAAGTCCGTCCTTGTCTTTGACTATGCCCTTGTTTTAAAAAAAAAATCTCCCGTCCCGTCCCCCCCCCCCCCTTTTTTTCTTTGCAGTGATCTATTGCTTTTCTGCCCTTGAGAGGACCATTCTTCAAGAAACTGTTTAACATTTATTTATATTGCACACAATCTTGAGCAGGAGCAGACACTGGCTTTCTATTCTGCAGGATCTGTTTGCCATAAAGCTCTTTGTACACTCATTTGTGGTACTGAATTTTTTTTTTCTTTTTTAAAATCTGGGATTGAAAAACATGAAATGTCTAGAGCTGTCAGATTCATATGCCACGTCACTAGTTTAGCTGCCATGTTATTAAGCAACGTTTCATTTTTCAGTATTGTCTTTTTTTTTTTAAGGATGTAAGTGTAGTTGCTTTTTTCAGAATGTTATTATTTCTGATGATATAACCTCTTCAGGTTTTACTTTTTTCCCCCTACGTTAGCCCAGAAAAGGCTCTGTGTGATTTGCTAGGCTATAATGATGAGAACTTGAAACATTGTGAAAAGTTGAAAGGAAGTTTATTGTTTTACATTTTTTGTTCGGATAGTGTCAAGGAGAAAAAAAAAAAAATGTGTCCCTGCAAGGAATCAAGCACTTCAACTTCAGTGGAAGAGCAGTTGAGGAGCTTAGCATTGGGGAAAAAAAAAAAATCATTTCATCTGGTCATGGTTTTTGTAAACAAGTACAGCAGACTTTGCAAGCAATTTTCTGAGCTGCCAGAGTAGGTGGTTATATGCAAGTCAAGTCATGTGCAGTTTGTTTCGCTGCTTTTGTATGCCCCTAAAATGCATCTGCAAGCAAAAACTACTTGTAGATTTTGTATGCTCTTACATCGAACATGAGCATGGCGATACACCACTGGATATCTGCTCCTCTTCCTTATCAGCAGGCTTTCCTCTTCCTCACTGAGAAAGTGCGTGCCCCTCACCCAACCATCCTTCCCACCCACCCATCATTTCTGGTCCCCACCTGGTAACCCCCCCCCCCCCCCCCCCCCCCCCCCCCCCCCCCCCCCCCCCCCACTTTGGTTTTCCTTCGTCCTAGCCCCCACTACCCCCTCTCACTGTATGCATGTGGGAGAGAAAGAACAAATAGCTTGACAAACATATGGATAGGTGCATACAGGTGAACTGCACATGTACATTTTTTTTTTTTAAAGAGACTTATGAGATGCAAGTCAGTAGATGAAATGACAAGGTCAAGGTAATGGGCGTTGCTCAGATTTTTTTTTACCAACACTGCAGGTGTCTGCACCTCTGGTTGGCCAACGTCAATATGCCCTGTCATGTATTCTCCTACCACAGTAGAAAACTCCATACCATAATCTTCAATCTTATTGATCACCAAAAAAAGTTTCAAATTCTGTGGCCCTTCCTGCCCTGCTTGAGTGGCGAGTGTTTCAGTATTCTTTTTTGTCCAAACCAAGTTTGTTTTGATTGCTAATATATGCAAGCCTAATTCAAGGGGACTGTCAATTTTTTTTATGGATGTGGTGATGCCCTTTGGAGGGATGTCCGCTCACTCTGGCTCTGACTTGGCAGTTACTGTTGGTCATCAGTAGGCGGCCTTGACGGTGTCTTGTCAGCATGAACGGGAAAGGGATGAGCCGAAGAGGTGGTGGGGGGTGGTCATGTTGTAGTCAGTGCTGAACCAGGCCACATCTCTTCTGGAGTTCATGGCACATCATTTGTGTACTGCCCACTGTGTAGGCCTTAGTGACCAACAAAAACAACCTAGAGGCTACCAATCCAGAACCTAAATAAATATACAAATCACGTTTCTGTGCAGGAATTTTGTAAGGTTTTCATCCCCTGTCGCCAGACTGACTTGGCAGTCGCACAGTGTCTGCCTCATGACCACGTACTGATTGCAGCCAGTCACGGCAGTGTAACTGTGGATGCTGAGACTGCAGTATGAAGGACCCGAGTACTGCTGTGTGTGGGCTGGCTGGGAAGTAGCACCATTGAAGTCATACCAGGGGGCAAGGTGACCGCAGAAAAACAAAACTTACAAAAACCACCACCAAAAGTTAACACATTCTCAAACTAAACATACATACATTTACCATCTTCTTTTATGGTCTGACGCTTCCTGACAACTCTCTCCCACTGAAAAACAACAGACTTTTAATGGTCATTCAGTTTAATCAATGATCGCTGCAGTCAACTTATGTCAATCCAGCTTTTTTTCCCCATGATTTCACTCCTCATTCCACTCGCTCACACACAAAAACTACATGGCAAAGAGAGATGCTTGAGGAGGGAGACCAACAAATTGAAAGCTGCATTCATTCCATACACACTAAAAGTAAAACGCACTTAACGACAACCATTATTCATCTGCTGTACCTTTTAAACCACCAGAAAGCCAAATGGCACACAAATGACCAAACTGACTGTGTGGTAAATCTTACAGCATGCAAGCTTTTTGACAGTACCTCTCTAAAAAGAAGAACAAAGGCAAATCTGTCTCTGACCCTAATTTGCTTACTAATAACGCTGGCAGTCCTTGTTTACCCACAAGGAGAGACACTGTTTGTGTCCATGAGTAGTGAAAAACCACATTACCCACTTAGAGAGACACACTGAATGTGCCCACACAGGTCACATTTTCTTTTACGTTTGCTTTCAGAACACTTGCATGATTCCAGGTTTTAGCCTTTACTTCATTTGCAAACCACAAAGTTGCTTATCTTCAACTAGTCTTTTACATTATTTAGTTTCCTGCTTTCCTGAGCACCTAATTTAAATTCTACATCATACAGACAGGATGATCACACTTCAGCAATGCAATCGACCGTGACCATTATCTGAATATTATCACTTTTTTTTTAAGGAAAAAAGTGGAACTGGATGACTGGACAGATGGAATGCAGAAAATCAAAGAAAACAAACACAAGACCCATGAGGGAGAGGCAGAAGGACTTAGAATACGACTGAACACATTCATGAACACAGTGGTGGCAGTCATAATACAGCACAAACAAAAAAAAAGACAACCAACTTTAGGCAGTTCTCCCCGATCTTTCTCACTTCACTTCTTCACTTGCACATTTGGTACGTTAGAAAATTTACAAAAACATGCAGTCATCCTGTCTCATGTTCACATACACTTCTTGTAGCCACTTGCACATTCAACTTATAAATTTCACCCAATCTAACATTTCCATTTCCTTGATTATGTTTCAGTTCACATCCTTTCAAAACTTACTGAACCACATTCTGAAGACTTATCACTACTTTAACACTAAAAAGTAACAGTATGTATTTGGCTGCCTTAATAAAATGGGCACACTTTTTTTATCAAAATTAGCAAAACAAGTGAAAACAGTACCATAATTCAACCCCATCTATTGTTCAGAGCCAAAGTCATCAATCTTGGGACTGACAGATTATTTTCAAAATGCATTTCAGTGTATTAAAACTAAGAACATTTAAAAGAAAAAAATCCGGACAATGCAATGCTGCTCTAACCCTTTTGAAAGACATCTCAACTGCACTTATGCTGACATGTACATCATAGGCAGTAATTTTTTCCTTGCTTCTCCACAAAATGCTTTCCCATCCCTCCTCTACATAGTGTGGAAATAGATTAAATGTGGACACAATCTTGCGTGTTCCAATGAAAATTACTTTTAACTGTCGCTAGACGTTGCTAAAACTTTCAGACACTGCACACTGTTCAAAAATTCACCCTCACTGTTCCTTAGCATTATGAACTGGGTGAAAATTCATCCTTAATCGTTTACATAGAGACCCAGCTCAGGTGTACCATGGGGATGATAACGGTGAAAACCTGACTCTGTGACCTTCCAAGTGCTAAGTGAAAATGGTTTATGGCTGCCCTTTCTCCTCTCTGAGTTAACTTCATACTTAATGCACTGGTACATGCATTCAGTATTATCTGCTATATCAGCTGTACTCAATGCTGTCAAAATCAGCGTTGGAGGAGCATACAGGGCATGCGATGTGTGTACAGACTGTAAAAGACTGCATACATGCGAAGTGCACAAGCTCTGTTCTACTGTTTACATGCACGTTTTCTTCTCTCTCATCAGTCACTCACTCTGCATGAATGTGACCCAAAGACTGCTTTCATCAAATTGCTGCATGTGTATGTGCAAACCTCGTTTGTGTGTGTGTGTGTGTGCTTGTCCTATAATTAATACATTCTTATTTTGTTTTGATTTTTTGTTACGTTTGTTTGTATTTGTTTCATATTCATTTGTCTGGCTATTATGGTAAAGGCCATGTAAGGAAAATCTGGTGTACAGGTTCACCTTCAGATCAGAATTTTGCGCAGGGTTGAGAAAAAAACATGCACATGCACATCAGCAGACCAGGCAAGTTAGTTTCACACACACACACACACTCGTACAGGGATGGGACAGCTAAACCCGTTATATTTTGGGAGTGCGCATGTATGTTTTTGCATTCATAGTGCCTTGTGATTACAGGCTTTGATGTCTGTGCAGTGCTACACATACAAGTGCCTGCATTTCAGTGTCATGAATTTGCACCTGTCTGACCTACTTTATCCTTCTAAATGAGTGGTTCACTGTGCTTCATCTTCTAACTTGGATGGAGTGATACCCATAGAGTTAAATAAATATAAACTATGTGTGTGGTAGTGTTCATTACTATGTTTAGATTCCAATTCTTCTATTCCAATGTGTTTTTTTCTTTTTTTTGCTTTTTTCATTGCAATACTCTAAGGTTTTCTCTGAAGCCTACTGGATAAACTACAACTCCACCATACATACTGATGCACGCAAGCGTGTCATGCACACACACACACACACATGGTATACCTATGCTGCACAATGTGCCATATGCTCAAATGCACTAGTACACACTCGCATGCAAGTGCCCAGGAACATATTGGTGCATGTATGCTGAGCAAACGAGATGGACAGAGACACGAAGACAAGACAGCCACAGAGACAGAGAGAGAGAGAAAGAGAGAGGGGGGGACATGATTATTCAAAAAAAGCTGTTACTTCAGTTGAAGAAATGCAATAAAGAGAGACAAGCACAAGAAGGGTGTGGGAGACAGACAGCAGCAGAGTACATACAGTGAGAGAGACAGAGAGAAAGTGGGAGGGAGGAAGAGATTTTCAGCTACCAAGGAAAAATGCACACACTGGCAGTGCAAGATCAGGGGAAGCCTATTCCATATTACCTGCCTGTGCTCTTCAGCATTTCCCTAGACCAAATTCATTACTATGTCTACAGCTGCTGCCATCTCCCCAGGGTCACTTCCCTCCACAAACGCATGCAATACTTCACCCAGAGCATATGGTGATGGCTTATTTCTTCTTGGAAAACAAGGGTGAATTTTTGCCCACATTGTACAGGGTGCAAAAAACTGAATTTTGTTTAATTATCCGCTTTTTCTATTCAATTTAAAAAAAAAAAAAAAAAAAAAAAAATTCTGATTAAACAGCACAAAAAAAAAAAAAAAAAAAAAAAAAAAAAGAAAGAAAGGTCGCTGAGAGAGAGTCATATATTTTTGCTTGTGTGATTTAAAAGAATCCCTGAGTTGTGAATTTTCAAAGGAATTTTCAGGCAATTTTTTTAACCATAGAGGAGTACAATGGTCCGCTAACTTTTCTACTACTTTTTTCAGAGTAGCAATCACTTTTGCACAAAGCTGAACACGCAAGACTGGTTTCATAAAAATGCGAACATGCACGGGAGGCGTGTTTTGCCTTAAATGTCCAATCATGGTCCACAGTACAATTTTCCCACCCCCTACCATAAGGTTTTACGAAAGATTTACCCATGTTCACCTCAGAGACGCAACACTCTCACGTCTGATCACACACAGTACAGACATAAATGTTTAAACAATAGTTTTGTACAGCTGTGACATCAAGAATCTGACAGAAAAGACGCCTCAAAACAGCAGCCAAGACAGTCAGTGGAAGGCAGTGGTGTAACTGGCTGGCAATGCTGATTTGTCCAGGTTATTGAAGTAGGGATGATTGATCATGATTTTGCATGAGATTCGACGCACAGGATCATACAGCAGGGTCTTCTGCAGAAAGCCAACACATATCAATGAACAACCACAGAAAAGGTGAGGAAGGAAGATAAAGGTGTTTTTCAACATATTTACAGCTTTCTCAGATTCTGGTCGCCCTTATCATATCAAAGTACTGACTGAACCTAAAGATTTGTGGAGACTTGCAGGTGTGTGTGCATCTGGATCATTTATGATAAACAATTCAATAAAATCAAGAAAGGAAGCCTTCATATCTGACCAGCATACTGGTGTGAAAATACAAGCATGAATGTCAGGCACAAACAGAATAATACAATACATACCTGCAACAGGTCCATTCCATCGTCTTCCAGATGTTTTACAATGGAGCTCAGAGGTGTGCCTTTCCAGCATGGGAAGTTGGGTTTGTAGTCAGGAAGATCGCCAACACCAGGCCAGGTTTCTTCTGTTGGAGTTCCCCATGGTCCTGACAACCACAACAACAGTCAAACTATGTCACTGTGCAGTCAACGTGAGGACACCTAGCTGAGAGATGACTCAGAAACCAAGAAGCATACCCACACAACAAAGCAAACAAAATCAACAGCTAAAAGAATACATATCTTCCAGAATTTCATCATCTGTGATGGCAAGGAACTGCTCCAGATACCATTAGAACAATCGTGTGTCAACCTTCAACCTGAAAATATGACCAACCGTAGAATATCCTTTGTTTCAAGCATGACACAAAAGATGATCATCACAATCGTCATAGCATGTTATCCAAGTGTGAAAATTTGTCATGAGTCTATGCTCTCTTCTTTGCTTTACCCAGACCTCCTCATCTGCTGGTAAACTATTCTAAAATGAAAGAAAGAAAAAAAAAAGTCTAAGCAATACAGTTTCAATCATCATAGCCCAGATGACCACACAAAGCCTTTTCATGGCTGTCAAACTCACACCAGTGAAAATACCAGGACCTGAATAAGTCAGATAAAAAAAAAAAAAAAAATCTCATAAAAGAAATTTGTGATATGGTAGCCAGACATTGGACTCTGTATAACTGACAGCACTACACCGTGCTGAGAGCTAAAGACATTCTCTCTGATTTTATCATCTTAATCAGTCACCTCGCTTAGAAATACTGTAAATGTCTGCAACTTTTTTTGGGTCTTTTTTCAACACATGCTGATGAGAAGTCAAACTGAGATTGATTAAAAAAAAAGATGGATATAGCAATATCAAAAAAGAAAGGAAATTCTGAATTCAGATTATCATGCTTTACAAGCTTGATCCACTACCTCTTTTAACATTTCAGTAGTCATCCTTTGTGACAGCAACATGGCACAATTCCCCTCTTTTTTAACGAAAATTTATCATCATTCATTTGAACATGATAAGGATTGAAGGAAAGATTACAACTGTGAGCCTGTTAAGGTAGGCCCATTAAAAACAACCTCCAAATCAAATTTAACCCACATGTAGAGACAACTAAATTCTCAGGTTTTCTGGTGCTTTGGACGAGAAACTGTCCCTTAACCGTAAAACTGATCAGACTTCTTTTTGGTCACAAGACTGGCTATGTTTCTTTCACATCTCACAAATATCAGTTACTAAAATAAATAATGCTGACAGCCTGTTTGGGTCACAAAATAACCATTCCTTCACAATGACAGAAGTCATAGCTGATGAAAGATAACCAAATCTTGTGGAAGACTGAATCTTTACGATTCTAGAGCATGCATAACTTGTTAATGATGCCAAAGATAATTAAAAAAGAGCAATGAAAATCAGTTCATCACAGAGAAAGAAACAATAAATCTGTGTAATGACAATACAACGCATAAAGAAACAGAAATAACAATACATGTATAAAAGTAAGGAAAGATCACAAACAGGAAAAGCTGAACATGATGGGTGTTGTCAGGATTGTTCAACTTTGACTCTTGTTTATTCTTGTCCTTTAAGTAGGTACCGGGCAGCCAAAATTAGCATATTGTTTTTCATACTTAAGATCTGTATCATTGCAAAGTAAATGGAAAAAAAACATACAAAACACAAAAAAAAAAAGTCTCTCTACCTTCAGTCGTTTTCGAGATATTGCGGTTTAAAATTGCAACGTTTTTATGCACCTAACAAAATGAGATATCTTCCAAGTTTGAAAGCCAATAGTATCATACATGATTGATACATCTGGTTATAAATTGGTGTTCTCAATCTATACAACTTACCCTCTTTGAACAAGTAAGTTCCGGGGGTTCAGTTTACATGGCTTTTGTGTGATAAAGTGTTAAACTTGTAATAAATCGCAATTCAGCGATTTTCGAATTTGCATGATGTGGCTACTTTGAAGCACTGCAGCACAGTAAGAATGGCCATTTCAGAATTTCCAGTGGTTTGGACAAACTCTCTAAGTTGTACTAAGCAAAGTCATTTTTTTTCTGAGGTATCTGCTATAAAACATTTGTGAAAACTTCTGTGCTAAAAAAACAGGAAATATTGCAATTTGGACGGCAAAAAAATGGAGGTAGAATCGCCCGCCACACTTAAAAATTGCTATAACTTCTAAACTACTTCATGAAACTGTTTCCAAATTTTGTATAGAGTTTCTATACAGTATTTCCTGTAAATCAAAGTGTAGATTTTTTGTATTTTTTGTACCTAACATTTTATTTCCTGTACTAGAATAGTGGCCAACAGGGGCAGAATGATGATGATGTCCGAATTAAAACCAACTGTTTTTCAAAACTACTGACAGATTTCAACAAAAATTTGGTATGATGATGTCTGTATTGTTATTTATAAAATCATGTTATTTTTGCTGTTTCTGATAAGTGCTGGCAGCCACCAAACAAAAGGTCACTTACGATAAGGGTTCGAAGTGCACTCTTGCAGATGGGCAGATAGGGTTGACTATGTACATAGTTCTTTTTGTATGCATCATACTTCAGGCAGAGTTCATGTTAATGGGAACAGACCAGGCATGGCCAGTGGTTGTTTTGGAGACTATGTTGAAGTCACTGGCAAACAAAAAATATGCTTTGCACTCTGTGTGTGTCTTGATTGGCCACACAAGCGTGTTGTTTGCAAGAGCAAAATTTCTCAGAAAATTGTCTACTTTCTCAGGAGAGTGGATCTGTGACACACTGCCAAATCATCATCATAGAAAACTACGTTCTGGCCAATTTTGGTAAAGACAAGTCTTCCAGAAGGCAATCAGTGGCATGTTCACTGATTTCATCATTAATGCAGCATGATTGCATCCTCAAAATGGGTGATAACTTCTTATGTCTCCATCTCTTCCTCGGTCACCATCACTTCATCAGTCCCCAAGCCCAGCTGCTCTGCCTCAGGAAAAGTTGAAGTGGAGACACAGCTCACACCTCATCCACTTTATCCTGGTCTGGTGGTCCTCCAACTGACAACACAACCAATAGTGAACACTGGTATGTGTGGTAAAGACTGTGGCCAATATAAAGGTTTTGGGTGACCAGCCACCCACGAACCCTGGCATGTTGGGTAAAAGCTGGCCTATATGAAGGTTATGGGTGACTAGCCCTCCACAAGCTCTGGCATGTGAGAATGCTTCTTTGATTGGTATGGTGACATGCCACCCACAGTATTTGACGAGGATTATATAAGCTTTTATTATTTTCTCCTTTATTTACCACCAAAACACAATATTTAATGGGGGCAAGCACATATACAAAATGAACAAAGTCATAAAACTTAGTTACATATTATGAAAACTGAGTGAGTTTTGAAGATTTAAATGACAATCTGGGTAATTTTTCACCCACAAGCTCTGGCAAAGGTTAAACAAATTATATAAAAAAAATGGATGCATTTTCTCAGTTAAAGAAAAAAAAAAGGAAAGGAAAGAAAAAACATTAAAGCAGCATGACACAGGATCACTTAACTGAACTATGAGTGCATGCTTTTATGTATATTTCCCTGTCTGTTTCATCATTGTGCGATATCATGTGGTGTGTGTGTGTGTGTGTGTGTGTGTGTGTGTGTGTGTGTGTGTGTGTGTGTGTGAAATTACTGTAAAAAAACAACAACAACAAAAAACACATTAAAGCATGGCATTGGACCATTTAACTGAACAATGAGTGCATGTTTTCATGTAAATTTCCCTGTCTGTTTCTGCATCATTGAGCAATATGTGGTGTGTGTGTGTGTGTGTGTGTGTGTGTGTGTGTGTGTGTGTGTGTGTGTGTGTGTGTGCCTGTTTGAAATTACTAGAAAAAAAAAAAAAATTAAACTATGGCATAGGACCACTTATCTTAACTATGAGTGCATACTTCTATGTAAATTTCCTGTCTGTTTCTTCATCATTGTGTGATATCATGTGGTGTGTGTGTGTGTGTGTGTGTGTGTGTGTGTGTGTGTGTGTGTGTCTGCTCTCTGTCCATCCTATAAATTTTATTTTAGTATCTGTTGTTCTTTGTAAGCAAAAATGTATTGCATGTTCTTTGTAAACAAAAGGTACATCCTCTGCAACACATTATTTTGTTGACAGGGTGTGATTTAAGCATTGCCAATCACATGTTAAGTATTTCATCATTATGATTTTGAATGAACTTGTTGATTTAATCATTGTGAATGTAAAAGAACATAAATATACATTATAATGCTTTTTTTTTTTTACAAAAAGGTAGAATTAAAGAAAGATTTAACTTTATTTTGGACCCAAACCTTTTTTTCAACTACTCCGTTTATTCAGTATGTTTGTGCTGTTACAGCAATATACCTAACTGTGGAGCATAACATACAATCACCAAAAAATATCATAAATGTTACTGTCACAACAATGTAATGTCTTGGCAATGCAATGCTACTGTAGTCGTATTCTAGAAGTTTTACTTGAAAGTAGTCACAAAGTGTTCAAAGCCTTGCTGTGTTTGCCAGTAAGGAGGGGAGGGGTGGGGAGGGGGGAGAAAGCAAATCCTTACAGTTCAATTACAGAAATTTCAAATACACTAGGGAAAAAAATTAAATTTGCTAAGCTAAACTTCGTTGAGTCGGGTTGACTCGACAGTGACACCCCCTCCCCCCGCCCCTCCTCCCCAACCCCCCACTACAACCTCCTTACTGTTCAACCTCAGACTCTGTTCTCCCTCTCTCTCTTTCTCTTTTATACCACCAAACACGCTTTCCACATCGAGTATGACAGTAATGATTGGTGTTTCGATTGATGGTCATTATCAGAAGACAGTGCTTTCAAATTCAAAGCCTCGGACTGTCTTGTGTACGCGCGGCTGTGGCTTCCGGTTTGAATATCTGTCTCAAACAGGTGTTTTTTAACTACAATTTTCTCTGTAATCGTGTAATGGAATCCGTAACCAGTTCACAAATACATCAATCGACATAAGTGAAGCCCATTACTGATATCTATTTTCATTAGTTTGTCTTAAAAAAAAAAAAAAAACGATCGCTTCGAACGGCGCAACGCGTGGGACTTTTCCAACCTGTTTAATCTTGACGAACACCGGCTGAATTACGAACAAAAAAACTAAGCATTGGCACAGTATTAAGCGAATTAAAAATTGAATCGTTTCATTAATGTTCTGTTTGTTATTATATGCTTTATCTTACCAAGTGCATCTTGCAATTCAACAACGATTAGCACATTCGACTCGGTCATTGTCGGATCTCGGCTTCGTTCAGCCATTGTTGAAATCTTGGACAAGGAGCAAATGTTTGCATTTGATACCTTCGCTTTGATTGGCTTGCGCTTTTCGAGCATTCAACCAATCGCTTAGCTTGATATACCAATGAATGCGGGAGAGAATGGCCTTTCTAGCGCATCGTTAATATGTATGTTTTTTTCGCAAGTTTTTTTTTTTAGCAATGATGCTGGAAAGACAACGCTTGTAACAAGCCTCATAAAAACTTCAATTCTAATTAATTTAAACACATCATACCAAAAAGAAAATTAGACTGAAATAAAGCTTGAAACATGCTCTTGTATTCTGACCTATTCAAACGCCAATGAATGGAATGAACACATTGTACGTGTTGATTTTCGACACAGTGTAGTTCGAACGCTCGGCCAAATGGCGCCTGCGACGCATCGGGATGTGTGACGCGCTTCATTTTCGTGTGAACGGATGGATATATTTGGAACAAAACAATCATCGTACCGTCTATTGCAAACACAAATAAAAACAACACAGAGTTCAAAAGGAAACTGTATTCTTTATTCTACACAATTTTCATCTGATTCTAAACGCGTTATTCATAGATACTGCCAATTGAAAACAAGCATATTTTCACTCGGCTGAACTTTCCCATACGCTGAAAGAAGGGCTGCCGGTACCTACTTTAAGCAGTGTTCTTTTCATAGATGTGAACTAATGTTGTTGGGTTCCCACAAGTTTTGTGGGGGTAAAGAAAAATTTCCCAACTCTTACTATCAGTTTCTAAGCAATTAAATAATGTAAATGTGTAAATGTACAAATAAAGCGTGTGCATGCACACACACACACACTTACACAAATCAGACTTGTAATTCAAACCTGCTCAAGAAGAATAGTTCCCCCACTTAAAAATGTGTGTGAACAATTATGGATAAATGTATAAAGGCATTATGAACCTCAAAACAGTGTCACTTTCGCTGAACAGAGGAAAATCCTGTAACGATCCACAAAATTTTGTGAAAGAGGATTGTGATCAAACTGCATGACCATTCACCTAAACTGATTGCAGTCAATGAAAGAACCAGATTACAGATACACGAATACCTCCCATATCATTTAGTAGTGAAATGAACAGACTGTATGACATTAGACTTGTCTAACCTTTTAATCTAATCTGTGATATCATTAATTACACGTGTACAAGCTTCTAAATAAATCAGTGATAATGATACCCTGCAAGAAATTCAGAATGGTGGTGGTGGGTACAGGGGAAGACAATGACAATGAGAGAGAGAGAGAGAGAGAGAGAGAGAGAGAGAGAGAGAGAGAGACAGACAAGAAAGAGGACAAAAATCCCTTTCATTCTGCAGGAAAACTGAAGCACACACGTACCACCACCATAACCCCTTTTCCCTCTTGCAGTAACTACTATTCAAACCATGAAACCTCTTAGAGAAAAACTAAAACAATTCGCTGATGTTCTTTTGAAATTTAAGAATTCCTCTATAAAACACACAACACATGACGGTTCTGCCCGCTACTGACATCCAAAGGTACTAACTTGAGGCCCTGATCTATACATGCAAAACTTTTTCTTCACGGCACACTGCATGTCCTACCTGAATATTCTGAACAGCTGGTCAATTTCTGAGTCTCCATGGAAGAGGGGACGCCTGTTGACCATTTCAGCAAACATGGTTCCAATGCTCCACACATCCACCGGTGTGGAATACCGAGCTGATCCCAAAAGAATCTCGGGAGCTCGATACCACAATGTCACAACCTGAACACAATGGCAAAAAAAAAAGTTTTTTGATTAGCTTGAAATTCATCAAACAAAATAAAGGACCAACGTATTTTGCAACACACTGGCTGGGAAGAGAAAAAAAAAAAATTGAAACTGGTCTTAAGTATTAAAGTAGGACTGTGGAGTATGGGCCAAACTAAAGACATATACCTACTCTGTCTTGTGTCAACACAAACCTATGTACGGTGACTGCTCATGTCTTTCCTTCCATCCCTTGATAAACCAGTAAAAGATGGTATTGTTTACAATAAGACCAATACAGACTGCTGCTTGCTTAATGTGCAATAACAAACTGGATGTGTTTGACTCTGGGTAAAAAGGTCATCTCATAAAAGTGAACACTGCTAAGGTGCGTCAATCATCACAACTGTCAGCCATTGCGAAAGGTTCAAATAAATGTAAAAAAACAAACAAAAAAAAAACCACACTCTACTAACACCTTAAAAACATAATTTTTCAGGTTTGTGTGTGTGTTCTGTGTGTGCATGTGTTATAACCACAAATACTCTCCCCTGCCCCATCCCCCTCTCACCATGTATCTTTTATCAGTGTATACAACAGTAACATAAATGCGGTCACAATCTTTGAGAAAATGTTCATATTGCAATACTGAAAATACTGCCCAAAACATTCTCTGCAGATTTTTTGCTACACAAATTGGTGATATCTCTAAGGAATAAATGGCTGGAAAGCTCAGCTATACTTGTGCTTGTAACTGCTGAGAAAATGCCATTGTCAAAGTTCACAATCAACAGACATGCAAAACCAAATTCAAATAGTGCAATTACATAGGCTAACTTTGGTCACACAGACCAGTGAAACGTAGCGGGATAACCATTTCTATTTACTGACCTCGTGTGTATACACTCTGACAGGGATGCCAAAGGCCCGTGCAAGACCGAAGTCTGCAATCTTGATACCCCCTTTGCTGTCTATCAGCAAGTTCTGAGGCTTGAGGTCCCGATGCAACACCCGTCTCTTGTGGCAAAACAGGATGCCAGACACGATCTGGTACATGTAACTCTGAAATTAAAAAAAAACAACAACAACAACAACAACAGACTGTTAGATTCACAAACTGACAGAGCAATATCAAATATGAATCACAAAAATTTTGAGAATAACGGTCTAGCACAAATTCATATATCTGATAAATGCACAAGGTAACATGTTTACAGGATTCTTCACTTTAAATTGAAGCCCCTCTGGCTTTCAATGGTTTAAATGAGATCCATGCAGACTGTAGATTCTGACTGATCCCCAGTGGATATTGCTGACATCAATTACACCGCATGATGAACACACCCCATTACACTGTGCAGTGTCTACTAAGCAATAATCCCAAAGATACCAAAGCAGACAACTGCCTCAACACCAATAATACACATTAAACACTGCAACCAGTAATGCACTTACAAAACAACATCAACAGCTAAGCAGAGAGATATTTTTGAATACAATTATCTATTTCATCTCCCAGTTTCTACTCTCACAATCCAACTAAGTACCATAATTTTGCTGGCTACAGGCTGATACTTCCTCAACTCAAAGTCTGAACTGGGCTTCTCATATTCAAAACCTCCCTGCGCACATGGCTAAATCAGTTCTGACTCTGTGTTTGGGGACATTTGTAACTGCATGTTCTAAGGATCTTAAAAAAAAAAAAAAGACAGAAGAAAACATAGAACACACACACACAATTACGGCAACATGCAAATTCTGAGCATGTTATGATTTTAGCCTTACAGCAGGCAGACAAAATAGTGACTGCCCTCTCACATAACATTTAAGTCTTGTGATGTTAGTTTCGTTTTCTAGAGTACCAAAAATGTGATCTGCACTTTGCACTCCCAGCTCTCATCGAACAGGGAGTACTTTAGAATGGGAACGAAGAAATGCTTTGTGTGTGTGTGTGTGTGTGTGTCCATGGTCAAAATGTGTTCCACTTGCTCCAGACAAAAAACTACTGGGCCGATCTTTCTGAAAATATGTAGGCATGTTCATTATGGACTATGGATGATGCCCGATGTTTTAGTTTACCGTTTTATCTGTTACTAATGGCTGTAACAGTTTTTCTTCTTTATGGAATATCTCAGAAAGTACTTGGCAGACCTTTGTAAAAATGAGCAGGTACGTTCATTATGGGTCACGGATGATGCCCGATGTTTCAGTTTACCTCGTTATAGCTGTCACTAACGGCTGTAACAGCCTGTAACGCTTTCCTTCTTTATGGAATACCTCAGAAAGT
Source organism: Conus betulinus (assembly GCA_016801955.1). Classification (NCBI taxonomy): domain Eukaryota; kingdom Metazoa; phylum Mollusca; class Gastropoda; order Neogastropoda; family Conidae; genus Conus; species Conus betulinus. The sequence goes on along the minus strand of JADBJO010001787.1, from coordinate 237,341 downwards.
ACGAGTCCAATCTTTCTGAAAATTTGTATGCATGTTCATTATGGGTCACGAATAATGCCTGATGTTTAGTTTACCGTTACAACCGTTACTAACGGCTGTAACGTTTTTTCTTCTTTATGGAATATCCCAAAAAGTCCTTGGCCGACCTTTATGAAAATTTGCAGGTATGTTCATTATGGGTCACAGATGATGCCCGATGTTTTAGTTTACCCTGTTATAGCCGTTACTAATGGCTATAACGGCCTGTAACGGTTTTTCTTCTTTATGGAATATCTCAGAAAGTACTTGTCTGATATTTCTGAAAATTTGTATGTATGTTCATTAATGGTCACGGATTATGCCTGATGTTTTAATTTACCCCATTATAGCCGTTACTAACAGCTGTAATCACCTCTAACGGTTTTTTCTTCTTTATGGAATATCTCAGAAAGTATATGGCCGATCTTTCTGAAAATTTGTATGTATGTTCATTATGGGTCACGAATAATGAGCGATGTTTTAGTTTACCATTATAACTAACGGCTGTAACGGTTTCTCTTCTTTATGGAATATCCAGAAAATATACTTGGCTGGTCTTTGTGAAAATTAGCAGTTATATTCATTATGGGTCACGGATGATGCCCGATGTTTTAGTTTACCCCGTTATAGTCGTTACTAATGGATGTAATGATTTTTTTTTCTTCAAGGAATATCTTGGAAAGTACTTGGCCGATCTTTGTGAAAATTAGCAGGTATGTTCATTATGGGTCACAGATGATGCCCGATGTTTTAGTTTAACGTTTATAGCCGTTACTAACGGTTGTAACGGTTTTTCTTCTTTATGGAATATCTCAGAAAGTACTTGGCCGATCTTTGTGAAAATTAGCAGGTATGTTCATTATGCATCATGGATGATGCCTGATGTTTTAGTTTACCCCATTATAGCCGTTACTAACGGCTGTAACAATTTTTCTTCTTTTTATGAAACATTGCAGAAAGTACTCGGCGGCCGATCTTTCTGAAAATTTGTAGGTATGTTCATTATGGGTCACAAACAATGAGCAATGTTTTAGTTTACTGTTAGTGCTGTTACTAATGGCTGTAACGGTTTTTCTTCTTCTTTATGGAATATTTCAGAAAGTACTTGGCCGATCTTTATGGAAATTAACAGGTATGTTCATTATGGGTCACTGATGATACCCGATGTTTTAGTTTACCCCGTTACAGTCGTTACTAACGGCTGTAACGGTTTTTCTTCTTTATGGAATATCTCAGAAAGTACTTGGCCAATCTTTATGGAAATTAGCAGGTATGTTCATTATGGGTCACGGATGATACCCGATGTTTTAGTTTACCCGTTACAGTCGTTACTAACGGCTGTAATGGTTTTTCTCTTCTTCATAGAATATCTCGGAAAGTACCTGGCCCATCTTTGTGAAAATTAGCAGGTATGTTCACTATATGGCTTACGGATGATGCCTTATGTTTTAGTTTACCGTTACAGCTGTCCCCCCCCCCCCGTCCAAACCTCTGTGCCACCTCGGAGGCAGTGCACACATGCTGCTCATTTCAACACCCCGGTCCACAGCCACAGCCCGGTCAGCCCCACCACAGCCTCGGCACCGACAATCCACAGGGAGCAGTCAATGTCAAGTCGTCAGAGACAAACCCACCAGAGAAGACAGGCACTGCTGCCGAGTCACTTCGGTGGTGTTCTGTGGCACCTTCTGATCTAAAATACTCAGGACACCACCTACTAAGCCCCCTACTGATGACAATAATTGCTTCGTCGCGGAGCCCGCGTGATTGAGCTCTCCTTCCGGAGGGCGCCACGTCCGTCCAACGACAGCCCCCATGGACTCGCCAATACCTGTGACCTCGACGGAACCAAACCAAGGCCAAAGACATGGAGAGGACATAGAAACTGAGGTCACCATAAGAACAGGGCATGAAGGGCCACAGAATTTGAGTCCTTTTTTTTTTAATGCTGATCGATAAGAATGAATTATTTTTCCTATCAAATATCTCAGAAAGTACTTGGTTGCACTTTCTGAAAATTTGTAGTTATGTCCATTATGGGCGTCGGATAATGCCCGACATATTAGTTTACCGTTGTTGCCGTTACTGATGGCCCATAAGTTTTTCGTTTTTATGGAATGTCTCAGAAAGTACTTGGCTGATCTTTCTGAAAATTTGTAGGTATGTTCATTATGGGTCATGGATCATGCCCGATGTTTAATTTACTATTATGGCCATTACTAACAGCTATAATGACCCATAATGTTTTTTGTTTTTTTATGGAATATCTCAGAAAGTAAGTGGCCAATCTTTCTGAAAATTTGTAGGCATGTTCATTATGGGTCACAGATATGCCCTAAGTTAAGTTTACCGTCATAGCCGTTACTAACAGCCCATAATGGTTTTCTTCTAGATGGAAAATCTCAGAAAGTACTGGGCTGATCTTTCTGAAAATTTGTAAGTATGTTCATTATAGGTCACTGATGATGGCCGATGTTTACCAGAATAGCCATTACTAACAGTTACACCAGCCCAAGATGGTTTTTACTCTTTATGAAATATATTACACGTATTCAGGATAAACTGGGCGTATGTTTATTGTACTCCCAGTTTGTGTAGTGTTGCAAAATTTGACTGTTAAAATCCGTTATTCTTGACATATTGTCCGATTTGGATGAACTTTGGTATGTACACAGTCTTAAACCCAGTGAGGACTAAAATACCAGTTTCAAAAGTGCACATCGGTTTTATAACCATTAAAACTATTATTTTGCAGTTATTTCTTATACATGGTGGGATTTTAATGACATTTGGTATATAGAAAGGTTATCACACACAAATGGCACTTCCATATATAGTGTTTCAAATTTGACCGTTAAAAACTGTTATTCTAGAAAGGTTATCACACACAAATGGCACTTCCATATAGTGTTTCAAATTTGACGTTAAAAACTGTTATTCTTAACATATTGTCCTATCTGGATGAAATTTGGTATGTACATAGGCTTTAGCCCGGTGAGGACTAAAATACCAGTTTCAAAATTGTACCTCGATTAAATAACCGTTTAAAACCGTTATTTCTTAGATATTGGTGGGTTTTAATAACATTTGGTTTAAAAAAAAAAAGTTATTGCTATACAAGATAAACTTATCGCTATTCAAGATAAACTAGGAGTATGTTTATATGCTTTGCAGTTTTTCAGTTCTACATGTCTAGTAACTTATGACAAAGTGGTTGTCCTGAAAGCACATAAAGTCTGTATTTAGACACTATGTGCACAGTGATTTGTTTCTTTTCCTCTTCTTTCTTCCTACCACTTAAGATCATGAGAGAGTTTACCTCTCCTTTAAGATCAGGATGTATCACAGAATACTGGAAGGTGAATAATTTGTTGTCTGCAATTTTTGCACTGTTTTTTTTTTTCTTTTTTTTTTTTATTTACAATCATTGAGAAGATCTGCAGGGAAAAAAAAAAACCAGAAAAGGGGGAGGGGGAGGAGGTGGGGTCAGTAAGATCACTGCAAGTACAATTATTTTGGGTAAAGGGCCTAATACATCAGACATATGCATGCCAGCTTAGAACTTTGTACTCAGCAAAAGATAAACTTCATATTCAAAATGATTTTTCTTCTTTTTTTTTATTTATGGAGTGCAAGCAATTGTACTCCAAAAATTATGGCACTTCCACTCCTGTCATTTGACTCAACTAACTTTTCCCTTTAACGCAGAATGAAATTAATGTTCTTGATCAAGTTCATATTCAAATTTCAATTTTTCCTCTGATTAAACATGCACACAAAAACTGTCAAAATATGGATGACAACAAGTGCGAAGTGAAAGTCAATCAGACTTAAGATCAACAGTCTCAGTGTATGAATGGTATACTATACTTTGATCAGCATTCTGTCCATTTGCTGTCCGTTGGCCAAACTGTCCAGGTACTTTTTCAAGTCCATGCTAAGGAATTCAAACACCAAGTAGAGTTTGTTGTCCTGCATCAGCACATCCAACAATCTGAAAAAAAGAATGGATTCACATGAATAAAAGCAAACACAAAAGAAAAGTCGGCATTTTTCATCCATGCAACCAAAGATGTAGCTAACAGAAGTCAGCTCAGAGTAACATTTAAGTACACAGTAATGTCAAATCATGTATTCTGTCATGACTCATTCCTAAGCACCAATTACAACTATTACGTAATCTCAAAGAAATTTTCATGCTTTATAAGTTCTATTTTGGCTGTTCTCAGAAAGTGAACAGTAGGCATTCTATTGCATAGTGTACATAGCGCAATGATAGGGGGAACTACAAGTGTCGGTTTTAGACGACTGCCAACAAGTGCCCTTATAATCAACATTATGAATCAAGGTGTGGCAGTAATTAACATATTGTGGACTGCTGTTTGGACTCCCCATTCTCATGACAGGCTTCTTTTCTTTTTATGACCCATAGTAATACTGATGAAAGTGACAGCTGTTACACAGATCTAAGACTTGAAAGAGTCAACAGATTTTTCAGCGAATGTATTACTCAAATGTTAGATATGTGACTATAACCACAAGTAGCACATTTAATTTATTCTAGACAACCCACCTACCAGCAGCTGATAATACAAATACCTCCCTGGAGAAATGACACCATGCACATGAAGCTGTTTCATGCCAGGAAGACACGGTACAAACATGGAGCCAATGAAAATATGAAAATCCACCCTGTATTCCAGCCTATAGTTAAATGTACAAGATCCAAGCTAACAGTGACCTTTCTGATAAGGACAGGTTTATAATTTATAAAAGACGGCCTATCTGCTGATAGGAAATGCCTGACACTGCATGTCTGCATTTCCTGCCTTGGCCAAAAGCAAAACAAAACAAACAAAAATGCAAATTGTATAGTGTTGGAAAGGGTACAGCAGAATGGTTTGAATAAGTAAGGAATGATGCTGAGGTGCCACTGTATACAAAAGACTTTGAGATAACCTGATCTGATAGTTATTCACCAATGCTTCAGATGAAGAAAGTAACCATGGTGTCTACATACTGTGTGCACTGCGGACGCACTAAAGTGTTGCAACACATCACTGCGTGATTACTGTGTTTGTAGAATTACATACTCCACATCTTTTTCCACATCTATTTGACGTCAGATTACCACTTTTCATCCCTCATACCCCTGTTTAGCTGTATTGTCATACTAAACAAACAAACACAAGATAATCTTTTATTACATTTTCGTCAAGTTTTATTGTTTTGGGGTGTGTTGTGATACCATATATATATATATATATATATATATATATATATATATATATATATATATATATATCACTGGCAATTCTTCAATGCATCCTAATAGAAAAACAACACACACAGACAGCTACACACGCCGACTGAGCAGGGAGTCCTGGATGGCCAAACTGAAGACCTGTGCTCCTCAGGGACTGAACACTCGCCATCAGTAGGTGTTGAAATGCCTGACACAACAGGCTGACAAACTTGCCGGACAACGATGAGTGTTTACCCCCCCCCCCCCCCTCTCTCTCTCTCGTTGTCTTTCCACTTTTAATCCCGAAGGTAACAAGACTAAAGCAAAATATCAAAAGCTCACTTTATTTGATTTGATTTGATCTGTAACTACAGTGATGATGTGTTTTTTTTTTCCGATACAAACTGCATCAGTTCATTCATAATTTGTGTATTATGATTCTGCACAAGTGTTTAAGTGTACTCACCGCATCACTTCAAATTTGTTTCGTTATGACATGCTCATACACGTGCAATAATTTTTTACAGGCATGCCTACCCCAAAATCTGCTTTCAGGGACAATACAGATAGAAATCAGGGACATATCCGTAAATCAGGGACAGACAGTGTCAAGACAGACGAAACTCCTTTCCTCCCTTGTTGTAGACAAGGCCACTTTTCCGAGAATTCTTTTATGAAGACATAACCTCACTTCACAGTCGTTTTCTTCTTCTTTTCACTCCTTTCTGACCCATCTGAAGAGTCAGAATCCGACTCTGTGTCGACATCATGTCTCCTCTTTGACGCCATATTCTGACTTGAAAGTGAAAGTGAGGTCTCTTTTTTTTCGCACGCATGTGTATTACGTCTACTCATTCTAGCAGACGATATGCTTGGCTCAGTTTTATGCAGCACGATAAGAACAGCTTTTTATCTCCCGATTTTTGTTTCCCGGGACGCCCAATTTCTTTTTTTTCCGAGATGTGTGTTGCAAATCCAGGATTTCCGGGACAGTGGCTTCTAAAATCAACTTTCGGGGACAAATCCTGGATGGTCAGGGACGGTAGGCATGCCTGAATAAAGCCCTTAAGGAAGGCCAGATGGCCGAAATATTGGGGAAAAAAAAACTTGTTTGGAGTCGTTTCTTTCAATTGTGTTGTAGATGTATTTATAATTTGATATACAGAGAGAGAGAGAGAGAGAGAGAGAGAGAGAGAGAGAGAGAGAGAGAAGAGAAAGAAAGAGAGAGAGAGAGAGAGAGAGAGTGATAAAGGTATAGACAAAGCAATGGCAACAGGCTGCTGCATTTATATAATAGGGCCTATAAAATGAAAAGTGCCAACATGAAACATAGCCAACAGCTGCAGGGCAGGTACCATTGCTATGCAGGGCTCAACATGCAACTCTACCTCTGCTCGTTTCCTTTTTTTTTTTCTTGCAGCATGCTTAAAGTAAACACTTATAGACACTACCAAAACAAAGGACCTGACAGTGTAGACATATGCTCTGTTCATACTTCACTATGCTTGGATGTTGCAACTCCTTCAGCATGGAAATTTCTCGAACTGCTGTTGATGGCACACCTTCCTCATCACTTTCCAGTCGAATCTTCTTCAATGCAACCAACTGATTTGTGCTCCTGTGGCGGCCTTTGTAAACCACACCATAGGTCCCTATGTGGAAAAAAAAAAAAAAAAAAAAAAAAAAAAAAAAAAAAAAAAAAAAAAAAAAAGTTGCCAATTAATGAGTTACATAACAGAAACATCAACTGAAAATCAACATTACATAATTGTCAAAACAAACCATACATGACTTTAACACAAATAATCTTATTCATAATCATTTTCATTATGTTCCCTGCTATACAGCTCAGATGTCACAAGACCTGAAATGTGTAGTCACTTAGATCAATTTTAGCATGTATTGTGCACTTCTACAACTGACAAACTTTACAATCATGCTCATACATTTTCAACTGGTCTCCAGTAATGGAATTATCACTATTATCTTAAATGGTTTTGCCTTTAGTCTAAAACTCTATAAGAACTTTGCATGGCTGCAGGTTCAATATTTAATTATTACACACACACACATAATGATAAACTTCACATGAAATTTCTCCTCTCACTTCGCTGAACAAGGACATCTGTATAAATCTGGATCTGCCGCAGTCAACACAAAAGGGTGACCCTTTCCTCAACATATTTTACAATCTGTGTGAAGGCCAGAATGGGAACCCATTATCCTGCCAGCGTTCTCTACTCCTAAGGGGCCTGCAGAGGACAATCCAACACTCTGAAAGACTTTGCTGCGTCCTATTAGACACTCTAAGGCAGAACCCAATTTGACCTCTATTACATCCATAGAGTGATGGCAACACCAAAGGCAGGGAGGAACTGTATCACTCAGTTCAACAAAATGTATCATAAGCATTCTTTACATCAATCTCATTTCCTTGACATGTTCAATTCCATTGGGTGTTTAACTTAAGTTGACAAGATGTATCCAAGCAAGCACTGACTCGAAGTTCCTGACTTGGGCCTGTCATTGCAGTACTTGGCACCTGAATATACTATTAACTTCCCATTTCTTCATCTCTCTCTGAGAATAAAATGTTATCTGTCATTCAAACAGTCTGCCTCATACTCATATTTCATACATCATCATATCAGTCAGTCATCCACAGTTTGTTCCAATCCTCCTCTTCTCAGGTGACGTTTATATACCACTCCTGGCCAAATTTGCACAAAGGAGATCTCGGAAAACAAACCTCACAACAAAACCAAAGAAAACGGAATGCAGAATACCAGGAATTCAGCACGGAAAGCCACTCGCCATGTTTTTAGCTTGGCCTATGGCTGTGTCATCCATAAGGTAATGAACAAGAATCCTGTGAACCCGATTCCTGTCTTAGCTCATAAAAAATTGATGTAGCATACGCCATTTTTTTTTCAAAAAAATCTTGGCCAGTAGGCCGACTGGACAGCATTTTTTTCCCCTTGTCTCTTGAAAACATTTTTGGCAATTCACATTTGGTCAACATATACAATACATCCAAGCAGGGCTGCCGCTGTGATGGATGCAGTGGACAGTCCTGATTATGCATGGTCACCCATTATTGTGGTTGTATCAAGTGCAAGGTGTGCTAGCTTCTATGAAGGTGAGCAACTGATTCACCAGCACCAAGACAAAGCCAGAAAGCAGGTGGCAGACTTGTGTACAAAAATGGAGAGAGTACTGCCACACATAATGACCTGGCTGAGGAGGAGATAGAAAGGGGCCCTGTCCGTTTCAGCTCTCACACATTATGCATTGACTATCGTGCTGGGTAGTGGGTTATGAAAGAAGCTGTTAAGTCCTAAGCAAGGCCCAACTGGTCAAATCCTGTTTCCCCTACGCATCCTGACCAAGAGCTGATCATACAAAAGCCATCCCACTCAATGGTAGTAGACCCTAAATGTAAAAGAAACATCTATATATAGATATTCTATCAAACAGATGCAATTATTCATAAGTGAACATAATTTGCCTAGGAATCAAAATAATGAGGCAATGATGTTTTCAGCCTTTAGCTTTAATTTTTCAAAATATTTTGGAGTCAACATAAATAATCCATATTTATGAGCAGAGAATGGAATACTACTCAATTTTGAAAGTTTATAAATGTGTTCATGACTTTGCCTTTTCCAAATGCTATTTTTTTTCTTTGCTAACAAGAGCACAAATTGAATGAACAAAGACAATACAAAAATAATGCATTTCCTCTTCTAGCACTGTAGCAGTCAAGATCTAGAAGAAAAACACAAAGACATGACTTAGGAAACACTGACAGAAAAGCTTCTTCACTTTTAGCTGTTGAGTAATGAAAGTGAAAAACCAGTTTAAAACAGTTTCCATTGTATCCACCCCGTCATCTTTCGATTCAACAGACATGCATGCCTGTTCTTCAACTAAACGTCAAATTTCAAGTATTGAGTCCATCTGTTTAAAATTTAAACTTTCTCACCTTCTCCAATCTTTTCAATCTTTGCGTATTCATCCATGATGATGAGCGGATCTGAAACAAAATGCAGTAAATCATCTTTTACTGACAGTGACAAACCAATAACTGTGATGTTATACTAAATTCAAGTTTACTTTTTAAAAAATCATATAAAAAAAAAAAAAAAAAATCAAGCAACAAGTAGACACTTCAATACTGACCAAGAAAATTTCTAAGACAGTCATAATCACACTTCAATTTCCTGAGAGCAGTTTACCCCTGAATCCCCCCACCCCAAATGGATGTTTTTGCTTTAACTTGAACTTCTTGAAGTTATTAAGGCCACAAAAACATAGCAAAAAATTATTTTAAGGTTCCTGATTTAGTGCCGAGGAAAGGAATGTGTTTGCACTTTTTGTGACATTTTAAAAGTCTTAACCTCAGCACAGACTGCAAGTGGTACCATGATCTGAGAAAATAATTTAATTAATACTTCTTACATAAGTAGTCATTCACTTGAGCTCTGATGATGTCTTCCTCTTTTCCCAGGTAATTGCTATACTTCTTTTTTCTTTAAGTGAACGTGTTGAGGCCGAGCCACAAATCTAGAGAAACAGTCTCTATTTTCGAAAGCATGAAACACTGTTCAGAAAACGGCACACCTTATTTGCAGTAGCAAACACCACGAACACTGGCTAATACTAATAGCAGACCTGACGCAATTGTGAAGAACTTAAGTGCACATTATTTTGGGGAAGAATCATGATGTGTTTCAGCTTTCCGTATGCTACAAACTCACAGACTTGCTCATAATGTATCACAGGAACCAAACTGATTCAGTGGAAAGCAGCATAAGCCCTCTTTACATTTTACCAGGGCATCATCTCTATGTAACGCCAACGTCTTTGAATCATGTCTAACACTGCACAGGGTTTCTGCCCCACTCCCATCTTTCACCCAAATAAGAACATTATTCATTAAAATGGAGAGCCTTGATGATTCTCCACACAAGAGATTATGTTTTATCCATTAAACCAGGAGAATTCTGCGTTCGGAGAACTTTTGTATACATGATCACATAAATGTTTGACAAAGTGTGCAGTTCGTGGAAAGGAAAACTCTATCAATCTATCTGTATAATATGGGGCAGTAATGCCAACTAGAATTCTACCCCCCCCCCCCCCCCCCCCCCGCAATTTTGAATGAAACTTTTTTGCATTCTGAGGTTTAAATAAAGGGTTTGGAAACTGCTGAAAACCAGACAAAAAGAGGCAGGTGTGAGAGAGAGAGAGAGAGAGGGGGGGGGGGGGGGGGGAGGAGGGAGAGAGTAGGTAGGTAAAGAGAACAAGATGCGAAGCATATAAATGTACTCCCAGCTTGTTTTCCTGAAAAAGTCACAATCAAACATGCATCATAATGTATTTGATGCCACAATAAAACATGCATCATAATGTATTTGTAATTTTTTGTTGTACATGTCAAGAGATATCCCAAAGAGAGAAAAAACCTTTGGGCCATTATAGCTGTTAGTAATGGCTATTCTGGTAAAATAAAACATTGGGCATGATTCATAACCCATATAATGAACATACCAACAAATCTTCAGAAAGATCGGTCCAGCAGTTTTGTCTGGAGTGAGTGGAACACATTTTGACCACAGACAGCATTTCTTCATTCCCATTGTAAAGTACTCTCTGTTCCATAGGAACTGGGAGTACAAAAAGCGATATGAATCCAGATCCAGAAAATATCTTTCTACTGCTTTGATAGACCAAGAACCAATTATACAACTGTCAGTATTCCAACTCCCCCCCCCCCCCCCCCCCCCCCCCCCCCCCCCCCCCCCCCATTTTTTTTTTTTTATTTTAAAGAAATGTTTTTTACAGAAAACTGTTTCAACAACTTAAATACAAGAGAATAAAATTCAAGGGCGGTAGTGCAGGTAAAATCTTCAGACTTTTTAAAAATCCTTCATATAGTGACTGGTTTTATTTGATAAACTTATCTCTACCAAACATGCATGGTCATCACTCTTGAGATCGGTTAGTTGTACCTGTTATATTCTCCCAATACTTCCTTATGTGCGTATTCAAAACGCCATGTTTTTTAATATCATCTAAATCCTAAATAACCATATTTTTTGCTATTCCATTTTGTTGTCAACAAAATGACATCAGCTCAGGATTTGAGTTCCATCTTAAATACAATTTGAATTTCAACTTCACAGCTCAGGATTTGAGATCTACCTTACACTACTTGAATTTCAACTTCACAAACTCTTCTCTGCATTTATATTCAAATAGTAAAGCAGACTTATTTGTGATTATTAAAAGTATGCATGCCCACAGAATAATCAAAAGTAGCTGTTCAAAAAATCAAAACTTGAAAAAAGTTTTTTTTTTTTTAAAGTCAGGCCTGTGCACACTGACCACCCGTTAAAAGATAATTGTGATTTCGAACCATACGGAACAGTTGGTCAAAAGGAATTATTTTTTTTTTCTTTTCTTTTTTCTTTTTTCTTCTTCTTTTTCGATTCCGAAAACAAAAGAAACGGACCTAGGAATAAAACCGACATGTCGCAGACCAGCAGGCAGCTGGGGGATCGGCTCGACTTACCGCTTCGGTTTGACTCAAGACGTTCAGGTTTCACTAAAATTACACAAAAACTCGTCTGCACCTTCTACACACAAAGTCTGGTGTAATGCTTTCACTTTTCAAAAGCCAAAAACGCCGCAATGGGGAAAACCAACTTATAAAGTCACTGCAGATTGCCGCAATACATGCTGAAGCTTGTTTGAATCTCACCTAAACAACACCACGAGAATGAAGTCACTGAATTTCAATAATTGTTTCACTTTGTATTGACTTATTCTACAAATAACTAAAAAAAAAGAAATGTTTGATTTTTTTCACGTAAGATACAAGAATACAATTAACAAATGCGTACGCGGGGGAAAAAAGTCAGAACGCATAAACCTACCAAACACAACTTTCTTGCTCTGGTCAGGTATTCGAATCGACCAATGGGAATAACTTTTGCGTCGCGTTGTTGTCAACCCTGGAAACTGCCGCCAGATGGCGAATGTTCGGCCTATTTCTAGGTTGTGTGCACTTGGTTATGTCTGTCAGAATGAATTAATCGCTTCATGTTAAATTCGTTGAATCGCGTCAAGTTCCGTTAAAATATTCGCCCAAGAATAAGTTTTGTCCCATTTTGTTTAAAATCGATGTGGTTGTTTGTATTGTAATTATGAACTTCAACTTTATACCCAAATCTTACATAATTAACCTCATGGCGATGGCTGTCTGCAACAGAACGACTATTTTTAGGTGGGGAGGGGCTTAGTTACCGCCAAGGACATCGCATAGAAAGCACAGAATCAAGACACAATGCATTTCGACCTCTCTGGGTCTTCTTGGCGGTAACTAAACCCCTCTCTTTAAAAAAAAAAAAAAAAATGTTGCTTCATTTTCCGCCCGCAGTCACTCCGTTCTGAAACTATTTTTTTAGGTTTTATCGAAATGGTCTGGTCTGTTGATTTTTTTTTTTTTTTTTTTTTTTGTTGTTGTTGTTTTTTTTTTTAAATATTAGTCTGAAGGTTGATTTACAAATGTCACGGCTCATTAACATCACGGATATTTCATTTCGGTGTTTATCTATTAGGGGATAAAAAATAAACGGCGAAGAAAGATCAGATTTAGTGAACAGTTTTTTTTTTCAAGTTTTAGCGTATGTTCCCTTGTTTTAGTATTGACATTCATGTTATTTTTTTTTTTCTTCTTTGTATACTCCCTTCAGTGATGCATGTAGTTTGCAGGGGGGGGGGGGGGGGGGGGGGGTCATATTGGGAAAAAAAAGTCTCTGAAGATGCCCAAAGCTTGGAAGTTGCAGGCCGTCTGGCACAAATCAGGACATGCACCAAGATCACGATGTTCTCCTTTTGTCACCTCCACAAATTCGCAACGCCCGGTTACCATTAGTTCCATCTGGGTCGAGTTTGGGATTAATAATTACAGGGCCTAATGGTATCAACTCGTTGAAAATTTGTACGTCCTAGGAAGACTATGTCCCAACGGTTGGCCTTAACGGGAACTGGCCGCGGCCCATGACCAACCTCATTATACCCCTGTCCGATTTAGATGCCAATTCAAACAGGGCCCTTTTACCTATATGGTCCAGACTCATTAGGTTCCAGTTTCAAGAAGGCCGTGAGTCGGTACCAGTAAAGATGAATCATTGCAGATGACTGGAAATGCGCCTTTGTTGAGTCCATCTTTAAGGTGAGTCAACTGCAAGCCATCAATTACTGTATTGCCTGCAGGATCATAAAAAGCTGGCGAGTCAATGATGGAACACCTACAACACGCTGCTCACTGGTCAGTCGGGAGCAACATGGATTTGTCTAAGATTGCTCCAGTGTAACACAGCTCCTGGAGGCCATGGATGGATGCTTAGACCAGCAATGGTAAGGAGTGTGGATGTTGTCTGCATACCAAAAGGCCCCCGCCGGAAAAGTGGAATGGTAAAGGACCTGGGAGCGCTGAATGACAACTGCATATCCTCTCTCTCTCTGTGTGTGTGTGTGTGTGTGTGTGTGTGTGTGTGTGTGTGTGTGTGTCTCTCTCTCTCTCTCTCTCTCTCTCTCTCCTCTCTGTGTGTGTGTGTGTGTGTGTGTGTGTGTGTGTCTCTCTCTCTCTCTCTCTCTCTCTCTCTCTCTGTGTGTGTGTGTGTGTGTGTGTGTGTGTGTGTCTCTCTCTCTCTCTCTCTCTCTCTCTCTCTCTCTCTCTCTCTCTCTCTCTGTGTGTGTGTGTGTGTGTGTGTGTGTGTGTGTGTGTGTGTGTGTGTGTGTGTGCACGCGAATGCACGCGTGCTCGCATGCATGTGTGTCTGTGTGCATATGTGCTTTTATAAATGTTCTTGAATATCATATAAGTCAAATCAAATCAAGCCAAGTGACTTTTGCCCAGAGAGATACAGAAACACAGCGATGGAAATGGAGAAGGTTTGGGACAGAGGAGGAGGGGAAGGGTGGAAAGAGGTGCGACGGAATGGAGACGGAGGGGCAGGAGACACACACACACACTCTCTCTCTCTCTCTCTCTCTCTCTCTCTCTCTCTCTCTCTCTCTCTCTCTCTCTCTCTCTCTCAACTCAACTTTTTATTATTATTAACATGTTTTTTTACGTTGAAACCTTTACATAGAGTCCACACGCGAGCTCTGAAAGCTATTCGTATAAAATCGTCTTCGTTAACACCATAAGACTAAATCAAGCTACATATTCTACTTTTGACGTACAAATTTCAGTAGGCCTACAACAAAGCAATAATGATGTGTAGAATTATGAACCGTTTTGCATGCTTAACATTAACCCCAATTTTTCTTTAAATCAGTCAAGATACACCAGTACTAATCCCAAACCCAGAGTTGATATATTTAAAGCTAGTCTGTTTACGCAGGTGGATTGCTTTAGAACTGTTTGCTAATAGATACTAAGCAAAAATTGTGCATTGCTTCTTTTATGGCAGCATACAAAAAAATAATATTTTCAAACAATAAAACAGAATACGTTTACAGCATCTACATAAATACTTTAAACCTACCTTTGTCAAGCAACGTTAGTTTATTATCTTACTGTATATAAATATAACTCATTACCTTGGGGTTAAATTAGATTTCGTTTCGTTTCGTTTCTCTCTCTCTAATATGTATGATGTGCAATGTGCAGCAATGTTTGATTGGATAAAGTTTCCTCATTTCCAGGCAATGGCAGGATGACGAAAATTGACCCGACTTTTATACTAATGTTTGTACCCTCCCCCCACCCCCCACCCCTCCCCAGCTGTTACAAAAATCAAATATTTCAGTTTATGTTGATCTCTCTGTCTCAGTCTCTGTCTGTCTGTCTGTCTCTCTCTCTCTCTCTCACACACACACACACACACACACACACACACACACACACACACACACACACACACACACACACACGCTTGAAATTAGTAGCAATAACCACTCCGTTCACTGATCTTTCCAAGCAATTATTCGCGCTAGGTCTGGAATGTCTATGATCTATATGATTGAGCGGGAATTAAAAACAACAACAACAACAACAACAACAACAAAAAAATCTATCTGTATACAACGTGCATACCTGTCTGAACTGTTGTCAAAGATTCCGCTTTCACCAAAGCCGACTGTCCAGACGTTTTTGATGTTTTCTCGACCATCACGGTAACACAGTCGTCACAGTATTGTCCAAGTTTGAAAGTTGCCAGTTAGGGACCGAGCACCCCATGCAATTCTTAAGGGTCTTAAATCAAGTCCAGCGACACACACGTTCCAGCTCTGCCATGAACATTCGTTTGGAAACAGTGGACAGGGTGGTTTACTCTGCTCAAAGGAGTTCTTGAGCAGCATCTGAGGAAAAACTACTCTGACTCACAGAGCAAAGCACCATTCGACATTCAAGGTCTGGTGTGGGCCAATCAACCCTGAGGAACAGTTCAATGACAAGCCTCCAACGTTGGCGGAAATCAAGAAGGTGGTCGACAAAGCCAGAGCCAAATCATCACCAGGGCCAAACGGAATACCTTACCAGCTGTACAAGAAATGTCCCAAGGTGCTGGAGTGGCTCCACAGGCTGCTGCGATCAGCTTGGAGAAACCAGAAAATCAGCGGTCAGTGGATGACGGCAGATGCTATGTACATCCCCAAAGAGCAAAACTCGAGTGACATCAGCCAGTTCAGGCCAATATCACTACTGAACGTCGAAGGGAAAATCTTCTTCGCTGTCATGGCAGCAAGGCTGACCAAGTACCTCATGGAAAACAAGTACTTGGATGTGTCAGTCCAGAAGGTGGCATCCCAGGCGTGGCTGGCTGTGTAGAACACGCCACAATGATCTGGGACGCAATCCAAAGAGCAAAAACAGAAAAGAGAGAGACCTAGACCAAAGATAGTTCGCCCCCGTAGGGCGTACAGTCTTTGCCTAGACGTAGTGTGGCTTGAACGCATATGGATCTGTACCCCATGAGATGATACAGTTGGCTCTTGAGATGTACCATGTGCCAAAGAACATCCGCGACATGCTCAAGAAGTACTTCCATGGCTTCTCAGTGTGGTTCTCTACCAAGGAGTACACAACAGAATGGATCAACTTGGAAGTGGGCATTGCAATGGGCTGTGCAATTTCCCAATATACTGTTCGTGTTGGCAATGGAAGTCATCTTGAAAACAGCAACAAGCAACGCAAGACAAACACACATGGCGATGATACAAGATGCCCCCTCTCAAGGCCTTCATGGATGACACTACAGTGATTTCATCCAGAGAAGACGAGACACGTCATGTGCTGGAGAGGCTGGATGACATAGTTGCCTCATCCAGAATGAAGTTCAAGCCAAAGAAATCACGGAGTCTCTCTCACTGAGGAAAGGAAAAGTGCCGAACCTGTGGTCTTCAGTGTTGCCTACCAGGCCATTCCAACAGTTACAGAAAAGCCAGTCAAGAGCCTTGAAAGATGGTATGATGATACGCTGAAAGACACACAAAGAGCAAAGAAACCAAACAGATGTCGGAAGAAGGCTTGGAGACCATTGACCAATGTGGGCTCCCTGGCAAATACAAGGTCTGGTGTCTGCAGTTCATACTGATACCAAAGCTCCTATGGTTTCTGATGATATATGACATCTGCACCAGCATAGTGGAGGCAATGGAATCCAAAATCAACAAGTTCACAAGGAAATGGCTTGGTGTTCCACCCTGTCTGACTGACATAGCGCTGTATTGTCGCCAAGCAAAGTTGAAACTGCCACTGAAATCCATCCTGGAGGAATACAAAGCAGGGAAGATCAGACTTCAAAGCATGCTGGAGGACTCAGAAGGCAAGGTGGTAGAAGCAATCAAGCCCCAGCTGAAGACAGGCAGAAAAATGGAAAGTGCAAGAGAGGCTATGAATTCTGCAAAAGAAAGTCTCAAGATCAGAGAAATAACAGGACACACACAGACTAACAGACAAGGACTGGGGGTGACCAAAACTGAATGGTGGTCAAAGACCAAAGGAAAACCAAAAGAGACATGATGATTCAGGAGATAAAAAAAGAAGAAGACCAAAAAAGACTCCAAAAGCAGTCCAGCAGAGTCAGCAAGGGCAATGGACACGTGGGAGAATGCACTTCAAAGAAGTCTCACTTGGAATGACATTTGGCACATGGCACCTCTCAGGATCAGCTTCATTCTCAGATCTGCATATGACCTTCTGCCCTCAAATGCAAACCTGGTGAAGTGGCGGAAAAACAGACGATCCTTCATGCCCCCTCTGCCATGAAAAACAAACAGTGGAGCATGTCCTAAGCTCATGCAAAGTAGCCCTGGCTCAAGGAAGGTACACACGGAGGCACAACCAAGTGCTCAAAGAGATTGTACAAGTAGTCTGGGCTAGTACCAACACACAAAAGGGAAAAATCAGGACTCCAGAAGCACCCGCAACATTCTTCACACGGCAGGAGGCAGCGAATCATGGCCAAGAACAACAGTGCCTCTCGGAACATGCAGGCAGGATCTGCTGGATGGGGCAGATGACTGGGAGCGCACTGCAGACCTCCAGAATGGAAGAGTCACCCAGAGATCATCAACAAGAGTGTCATGAGACCAGACATAGTAGTCCACTCTCAGTCAACCAAGCAGCTGATCATGATCGAGCTCACGGTGCCATATGAGAACAGAATGGAGGCAGCTCAAATCTACAAGACTGAAAAGTATGCTGATTTGGCAAACAGCCTGAGGAGAGAAGGCTATCAGGTCAAAGTCCTCACTGCAGAAATTGGAGCTAGGGGGTTTGTAGGAACGTCTGCATACAGCCTCATGAAACAGCTCCCAGTTGCAGGGAGGGAAAAAAAAACAGAGCCCTGAAAACAATGCAGAAGCAGCAGAGAGGTGTTCAAGCTGGATCTGGTCATGGAGGAACAAAAGTGAACTTCATACGGCTTAACTTTCCTACAAATATCATGTGTCCCAGTGCGCGAGTCATTAAGTACAAAATGAGCAAGTCCAGAGGGTCATGGGTTCGAATCCCAGCCATGGCTCGTCCCAAGATGGGGAAAAAAAAGGGCAGCAGAGGGACATCCGGAGTCATGAACCGGATTTGGCCCAACCCCCCCTAAAGTGTCAGGAGATAAGGGCCGAAACGCTCGCTTGAAGGGGACTTCTCTTCTGAGAACTCTCTGCTGCCACGCTGAACACGAGTTTCTTTCTACCTCCAAGTTTGAAAGTTGCCAATTAGGGACCGAGCACCCCATGCAAATTCTTCTTAGGGTCTTAAATCAAGTCCAGCGACACAGACGTTCCAGCTCTGCCACGAACATTCGTTTGGAAACAATGGACGGGGTGGTTACTTCTGCTCATTTCAAGTGTGTGTGTGTGTGTGTGTGTGTGTGTGTGTAGATGAGATGAAATATATCAGACAGCAAGACCCAGACCGCACGTCCAAGTTTCTTTAATCGCTTCTAACTGTTTTGAGAAATTCCCCATATGACGCCCACGCATGGTTAAGCGGGGATTTAACCAATGTTCACTGGTCAACCAAAATGGAAACTGCAACCCTATACTGTTGCATTGAGAAAGTCTTGGTTAATGCTCGCCTTGACCAAGTGAGTGAGAACGAAACAAGAATCATACAGGACGCCGCCAACATACTGGTGACTTATTTTCATTTATTAGAAAAAAGAATGAATCAGCACCAACTGATAGTTCCAACTTCATTCCCGGAATTGGATAACATCAGATTTTCGTAATGGAGTCAAGCTTCAACCCACGTAATAATGAAGTTCTGAGTAGCTGAAAGAGCTCTAAATCCATAACAGAAAAAAAAAAAACCCTGAGAGAATTGGAAGGAAACTTCAGTCTGAAAATTGCCTGTCAACGAGCTTTGGACACATTTCTTTGATCTGATATAAGACCATATGTAAGCCAGAAAAAAAAAAATACAATCAAGAATATCTATCAGACCCTGGATAACAATAAAATCCACAATCTAGAAAGAAGCCCCAGAAACTTTGCTAGTAAATTTACACAGACGATATAGTTGCAGCAAATAAGTTAAAAGGAAGACTGGGTGGCCATACAAACAGGTTCAATGTTAACCATATTGAGAATACCCCACCCCTCTTGGCAATCAAAATAGATTCCGATGGCGTTGATGACAGACTCAATCGATATTCTTTATTGGAAGTGCAAAGGGAACGTTTTCTACTGCCAAGAATGAAAAACATCCTTTTTCCCCTGTACAAATCAGCCCTCATAGATTAGTATCTTACAAGCATTCAATCACCGAATAGGCATCCATATTTATCACTGGATTATATCGTGATTACCAAATGAGTTTGAAGCTCTTTGAGAAAAACCAAAACAACAACCACCTACCAACCAACCAAACGAACCCAAAATTCAGGATCTCCTCGGTTATCGATCAGAATCCTGAAGGAGTGTGCGTAAGAACTAGCCCCCCGTCCTGGCTCACGTCTTCAGCAAAATGCTGAACAGGAGAAAAGCAACTGTTCAGATGTGTCAGCAATGTTACAAACAAGGATTGAAACAGAAACATTAAATCAAATACCACACAGTTCTTCTCTCTAGCTCATACTGAATTGAACATTCCAAGAACACACACACTGGCCTAATCTTTCCTAAAACCTTCCATTGTGTTGTTTCAAAAATCACCCAGAGACCGCCCCACTGTGGCATCTGGGGACCTGTACACGGGCCAGCTAGGGTTGAAGCCTCCTTAGTGGATGGCACTAAACAGTGCTTATTCTGAATTCTCCATTCACAGTTAATAGAGATAGAAAAAGTTACTAAAAGGGACTCACGGACAAGATATGGCACTTACATGTGTGAGGGAGGGGGGTTATCAAACAATGAATCAGTTTTAGTTTCATCGTTTTCCTATTCGTCTTTGTCTATAGTGCTGACATTCTGACCTTTTTTCTTATTTGCATCAGACTATACAGCACTAGCATGAATGCTTCAAGTATAGTACAGCGCCATGCATTTTGTTACCAGATTTATGGACCTGAGGGTCACGTTTGCTGATCTCTTATACTGTGACTTCCACATTGATGATATGAATAAGAGTACCAAGTGGTGAGACTGATCAAAAGAACATTCTCATATTGGAGTCTTGAATACCTTGCTTAAGATGTTTCCAAACCATTGATAAGACGACATATTGAATAAAGCAGTTGCATTCTTTCTCCATGAAGATCCAGAACAGCACAAAAACAATTAGTAAGAGGAGAGTGACCTCTAGGTCGATACTGACATGTTGCTTGTGATGCTTACAGCTATGAAGATGGGTCTTTCTGTTGGGCTCTACTTTACATCATATTAGGCTGTATTCCAAAGAAAGCTTGTGCTTACAAAGAGTATAGCTGAATGGATGTGGAGCGAGTGACAGCGACACCCTCAACAGCACTGCATTTCCCCACTACTTGCGTGGCTGTGACTCCTACACATCCTGGCGTTGTGGCTCAGCAGACATAGTGAAGCCTACATGCATCAGTCCATAAGCAAGGAAGTTTCTTCGATGGAATTAAGACTCGCATTCATTTACACACCACTCACATCCCCCAACACACAAACACGCTGATTTGTTTCACAACTGGCCTTTTTAATCATAGTTCAATGAACCAAGCAAACTGTGTGCGAGATCATTCCAAGCTGTTGAAAATCATAGCAAGACCATTCTGATCACCCTGACCATGCATGTACATTACCTAAGATCGTTATGCGTGTATGAAACTGCAGTATTGTGCCTGGCAGACATAAACAATACATATAATGCTGACATTGTTTACTGCAAGTTTCACCGTTAAAGATCAGTCAGGAAAACAGCCAACAGAGAGGCCGAGAAACCAAAGTCTGAGATTCATATATAACTCTGGACAGATATGATCGGTGACCAACACAATATTAACTTATAGTTGAAAAAGTAAAAAAAAAAACCCAAAACATTTACCAGCCAGAATCACAGACTATCAACAATACAATTATCAACAATTTCAAATGTGAAATACATTTTTGGATTCAGCAGACAGATGGTGAATATCTGAGCACAATTTAACTAGACACATACAGATTGTCATAAAACAATATTGTTTATGTCTTTAAGTGGATTTTTTATCAGTATCAAGCACCTTGACTGGATTTCAAACTTTAACCTTAGAAAGGATGGTGGAATTCATGTTCGAGGATTTTGGTGTCACAATTCATAAAGCCATCAGGGTTTTTTTTTTTTTTTTAGTTTCAGTTTTATCAAAACCCTGCCAATCTCAGGGCTCTTTGCAGACTTCCACTGCAGAGAAAAAGTCCTGTCATTAGAGAACATAACAACCAACATAACAACACATGTATACATAAATACTCATCACATGATAGCCGAACTATTTCGCATGCTTCTGGAAGATAATTCTAACTCATGGAGAGGATGTTAGACAATTCTAGCCCTTGCTGAGGATATCAGCCACTCTGCTAAACTTTACACAACCCATAGAAAAATAAAAAATCATTACATCTTTTAAACCATATAAGATTTTCAAATGAAGTTTTTGCGTTTCTGTGAAAAATGCAATTAGCTACTTGCCAGTCAATTTGGTGTACTTGTATCAAAAGCAAATGACACAACCAGTTGCGTCCTTTGTACATTACACTTCTTGTAAGGTGGGTCATGGAACACCTCATAGGACTGGCAACCCGACATGACAACGCATAAATATCGGTTGTTGGTGATTCACACTGTTTGCCAAGGACTAAATTCTGAAGGAATCCCTGACGGCTATGGCTTCTTCATGACCCACATTATCAGAAGAGAGATAAATACTATAAACACACATGGTAAAGGCTATGTAAGCTGTATAGGTCATGGGCAACCCATACCGTCGGGAGTGTGTAACCAAGAGCTGCTACATACAGTAAAGGTTAATTTAAGACATTGAGTACATTTTGAACAACAATATTCAAATGTAAACATAAAAAGCAGCCCTACAGGCACTGCACTGCAGAATGTATAGCTAGTTTCTGTTGGTGTTCAGAATGTCATACTCAGTACTAGGAAAACTGGGTTACCACAAATTATAAAAGAGAAAAAAGTGTGAGAACTTTCTAGAATAAAGAGAGATGAATGGGTCAGGAACACTGAACAACAAGTAGATGACACTTAAGAAAGATCAACAGAAAAAAAAAAGACAAAATTACACAGAAAGTCTGAAAAGAACTACTTACGCAGAATTTCCTAAAGGTGGGATTGCAGTTTATATTGAAAAAGCCTCTGATAACCCTCGAGGCAGCTTCCTCATTGTGGGATTTCATTACACAAAAAGATCACATTCAAATATAAGAGTGTGCACGTGCATGTGAGCACATGTGTGTGTGTGTGTGTGTGTGTGTGAGTGTGTGTGTGTGTGTGTGTGTTTTGTGTGAGTGGGAAGGGGGCTGTCACAATTAACTCTGTGTGTGTGTGTGTGTGTGTGTGTGTGTGTGTGTGTGTGTGTGTGTGTGTGTGTGTGTGTGTGTGTTACTGTCAGTCTCCTATATGAGATTTTAAAATGCAACACATTCCATGAATCAAAGAAAGCAAACAAAACAAAAATTCAACTAGCAAAATTTCCCCCAACCTCTCAACACTTTCCATCAGAAGACATTACAGAACAAATCGAGGATTCCTCAAATCAATTTTACATATAAACCTTTTCTGCAGATCCATGTGAATACTTGTATATACTTCACATGTCTACGTTTCAATGAATATTTTGCCAGTGTGAACGCTCAACATGAAAAATATATAGAATTATGTTTTCCTGTCATACCAAGTGAATTTTACAAAAAAGTGAAAAATAATCCATGTTTGGAATTGACAGTGCTGTGGTTTCAAATACATAATTGTTTGTATATTGACAGATGTTGAAGGCAAAAACATTACATAAATAAACTGACGCACTCAAAATATCTCCTTCTGACAGTTGACAAAGATGAACAGTTTATGCCGAAACTAAGATTACTTCACTATACCATCATCAACAGAGTCGTTGGTGTTTCATTTTTCTTGATGTACATAATAACCAGCTGCCTCTGCATGTACGTGAACCATATTCATTTTGTTTGGCAAGACTGTAGGATATTCTTAAACCAGTTACTATCATTTGCTTATGTGTTTGCTATATTTGACAAAGTGCAACATTCCAGCATATAAGAAGTCAAGTCAAGACAAAATTATCTTTCTTGAAGGTAAAGGGACAGGAAAGTTAAAGAGTATTTCTGCAGTTGTATATACATCTCAAGTTGTGAAAGCAAAAAAAAAAAAAAAAAAAAAAAAAAAAAAAAGTACTGTTGTTAGCAAGTGACAAGCTTTGCTGCTGCTACAGTCTTCTGCATCATTTATTCCATACTTAATTTCGAAGTCAGCCCAACAGTAGCTGCCAAGGACTCAAAATCACAAAGTGTAAGATTTTGACATTTTAAGCATTCCAATTTTAAGTGTAGCATTTGTGTGTGACATGACATTTTCAGTTGCACTTCGCTTTGCTCTCAACTTGATGGTGCCTAAGAAGAAGGAAATCTGACTAGTGATTGTGTGGTTTCAACTTGAACTACAAAAACAAAAACAAAAAAGAATAAAAAAAATGGGAACTAATAAAACCCTGCAATACGGGGCAAAATCACAACGGTCTTTATGTTAGTTTTTTTTTTCTGCTTTCTCCTCCTCTCTCTCACTCATCTTAGCCATTTTTTTTTTTAATGAAGTAAGTCTACAGTCTAAAGATCTCCATTGTCTTGTTCCAGTTTAAGCCACTGCTGAGTTCACGAAGCACATTTCAAAATTATATTGTTGTTACAGTATTTTGTGAAGAATTTTGTCGTGAAGTGTGGCAGCATTGCACTTCAATGAAATTGTGGCATGCTCTGCTAAAAAGTGTTGTATTTTGCAGCTCTGTGATAATGCAATGACATTTCCCTCACTTAAAAAAAAAAACCCTACACACACAAACAAGAATTCACATGTGATTAAAAAAACAACCTCCCTGTAATTATAAACTGAAAGATGTCATATTAAGATTCTTGACGACTGATAACATTCCTTACAAAAATGATTTTTCGCTTTATAAGTTCTGATTACCACTTAATTTACTTTCAAAACCTGTAAATCAAAACAGTCTGGAATAACAAGTTACAACAAAAACACAGTTAGAATCCATCATCAGATCAACAATGCAACATGCACCATGTAGAATCACACTTTAAGATTCCATGCCACCACCACCATCACCAAAGCATCTATCAGCTGTAAAGCAGGATTTCTTTGCAAGCCCTAACAAGCAGATCAAATATTCTTAAATACTCAGATTCTCCAATAGCCTTCTGCCTCAAAAGGAAATAAAACAAGACTGACCCATGATAAAAGTATTCTACCCTAAAACAAGGAAATAGTACACATACAATAAAATCAACAACAATGTAAAAACAAAACTGAGCAAGACACAGCACAACAAGACACTGTACAGCTGTTTTTCAGAGTCATATACTTGCGTGTGCGCGCGCGCACACACACACACACACACACACACGCATGCTTTCAAACACATCCACACAAACGCACACTACACACTCACTCTCTCTCTCTCAAATGTGCATGCACACACATGAATGTATGTGCATACTTACACAGAGTGTGATTTCATGGATGCAAGAAAACAATGAATTATGCTCATATAAAGATTTGAGATTATGCACATTCACCAATGATAATTTTTAGCTGTGGAGGTAATAATGAGACATGTGAATAAAATCCCAATCATGCAAAAAACACATTTTTCAGTACTCATTCTGTTAAAAAATCCATATTGTGGTTTTCACAATTTGAAGTCATTATAAATGTGTTAATAATTAGTAGCAGCAATGCAATCAATATGAATGATCTGTTACAGATGTGAGATCTATAGATACTTAAATAAATATTGCACAATATAATTTTCACAGAAACACACATAAGCACATACCTGCATGTGCACGCACACACACACACACACACACACACACACACACACACACACACACATTATCTCGTAAAGAATGCATTCCATCATCTAGAAAGAGTTACAATTTCAACAGTTTACCTAATTTGGATTATAGCATACATTAGTGCTCAGACTGAAAAAAAAGACTCTTCAACATTTATCAACACATGTTTTCATTTTCAAGTTGCACAACAGAGCCATGATTCAAATATTAACCACATCGTGGATAATACTGTGTAAACTTTTATTTGGACAGGGTGTTGCTGCAAAGATTGGGGCATGGGCTATCAGAAGCTAAGGTTTTGAGTGGCAAAATGGAATCAGAATTTTGCCAGTTGGCTTTTCATCTGTTAGTACACAAACTTCAAAGCGACCATAATCCTTGACAAAAATGAAGCATTCATCTATTATCTTACACACATTCAGCTTTGACGAACCATGAGAACAGTAGTATTTTCTAATTAATTCAAGTGAAAGGCTCCTTTTCAGAAAAACATCATCACCTCCATGGCACACATGATGCTCATGTCCTGCAACTGTTTGTTGTTTAGGGTTTTTTTTGTTCATTCTTTTAATTCTGCATGGAAAAACTATAGAGTCACATTGATAAATATGTATAACCGACATGACTGTTTTATTGCACAAAAGAGACAGGAAAAGAAAAGAGAGAGAGAGAGAGAGAGAGAGAGAGAGAGAGAGAGAGAGAGAGAGAGGAGGAGAATGTTCACCAGTTAACATATTGAAAGGAAAAAAAACTGACATGGCTTTAACATGTCAGTATGCAATACATCACATTAGTATGCAGTATACTCAAACTGAGCTTGTACTACATGACTGGACTTGTATTACATAAGGTAATGGACAATTGAGTATAATTTAACTTTGACACAATGCATTGTGAATTTTGTGGATATGTCGCCACAATAATATTATGGCTGGTCTATTGTCATTGAATGAGTGAAAAGTTTTCGCGCAAAAAATCAGCCTGTCAAAATGTAGTTTTCTGTTTTAATAATCAACGTTATTTATGGCATACTTTACATATTGTAGATCTTCATTATGTCCCTGTAGTGATGAATTTCTAATACCAATACTTGTATTTGTTCTCAATTTAGTTCATCAGACAAGAAATCTAGAACAGTCTTCATTTTCCTGTTGCAAGTAAACCAAATTGAAAAATATACTAACTTGAAAAAAGTATCGTGAATGGTGACCATGTGAGTTATTTCTTTTCCCGTATATAAGGTACAGGGTAAATGTCTGAGTTTTTTTTTTTTAAATTCGAAGATTACATTTTTGTTTAAAGATGTTTCTTTTGAAAAACAACACATCTGTTTTGGTGTTACTCATCTTCATATTTTCCAAGCCTCGCATAACACCACACACACATACACAGACATACACTAGCCCCTCCTCATGCTACCACTGTCCATATACAAGGCACAAGAATGTAAAACATTACTTTTAAAATAAAAAAAAAAAATTAATAGAAAGACACTGCAAAAAGATCCAGTTTAAAACGACCACCAAGTGACTTTCAAATGTAATCAGTTTCCCTACTTTATACTATAATTATAGAAAAACCACTTATGACCAGAACACATACTTGGATACTTTCATTCTCCAGGAAAAAAAAAAAAATGTGAGCTGGAGTCAAACCGAACACAAAAAATATAACAACCCTCACTCTGCCTGTATTAAAAAAAAAATAAAATAAAAAAAAAAAAGAAGAAACCCACACCAGAAGCTGAAAAAAGAAAAAAAAAAGCTGAGGCACAAAAAGCACTAGTGCATGCACACACAAAAAATATGTTTAATAGCAATTTTTTTTTTTGTTTCCCATACAGTCGGTCATATATTCTCCTCCTTTTTCAAGCTTCAGTCAATATCTGTAAACCAAAAAGAAAAAAAAAAAAACACAGTGGGCACATCCAATGGGCAAGAACTGCAGAGGCTCACAGCACATTCGGTGATATATCTTAGGAATTTCACAAAGCCTCTGCTGTCCTTGATTTCCAAGATAGTTGCACACCTTCTTGCCCACCGGCTGGAAAAAAAAAAAAAAAAAAAACAACATAAAAAAAACAACAAACTGAACATGGTAAAAGTCAAAAAGTAAACAAACAGTCCAGCCTTGTATGTAAATCTCACTCTGGATATCATGCATAAAGAATCTTTATAAGAAATCTTTCAAGTGTTGATCTGGTGCTATTGAAATGGTCAAATCAATGTTATTCATGACCTGCTGCAAATACCATATAACCAGCTTTATGTTGCTTGGATGTGGCAAGTTTTCTATTATTGCACTGATAGAAATATACATCAAATATTGTCTGATATATCAATTGATACAAATATACATCAAATATTGTTTGATACATCCATTTTTGTGGTAGCCCTGTTTCATGGTTGTTGTCCGTGTTTATTTCTGATTGATTGCTACAGGGCGTTACCTTCACAACACAAGGATATGGATGAATGCATTTTGCTCCTGGATTTGTCACAAAGCTTGTCTTACACAGAGAGTTTCCACTTCTGACACATTTTGCTGTTGTTTGGTGATCTTTACAAGTTATCACTGAATGAAACAGCCATGAAGCAGCCACATCAGAGGACACACAGACAAAAGCTTCACTGACCTTGTGAGAAGCAATGTTTATTTGACCTGTTTATCCTGAAAAAATGCTACAGGTGTACTTTTCAACTAAAATGAGTGTATTTTCTACAAAATGTGTACACAGCTTCCAATATTTGTAAAAGCAGAGGGGGAGTGGGGGGTGGGGGGGTGGGGGGGTGGGGGAGATTTTGCTTGTATCTAGGGGCATCACGTGGTTGAGGGTAAACAGTAGAGGAATACCTGATTTTTACAGCACCAACTGTAAAAAAGGTTTCTCCAAATATAAATACTTTCAAAACCGATTCATCACCATACTCTGGCACAAATTGGCCAGTTTTTTTATTCGATATTTCAGAGCCTGCAGTACTCGCTCTTGTTCCGATGTCATGCAAGTTGGTGCACATGAGTAAGTGAGAGTTTGTTGCTCTTTGGTCATAGTGCACAAACACAATGGTTAGCACTGCAACCACAACTATCGCTCAAGAACTTCATTTTTGTTTGTTTTTCTTTTCACATTTTGTTTTTTTTCAGTTTGTTGCATTCATCGTATATTTGCCAAGTGTGCAAAATACGCAAACTCATATGGATAAACAGGTCTGGTTTATTTTAATGATCAGTTATGCAGAAATTGCAACTGGTCAACCAGTCACTGCCCTCGCTACTCTCACGCGTAATGGGGTGGAGTGGGAAATGAATGAAGTAAACTAAGTAATAAACACTGCGCTACCTTCAGTGTAAATGCTCAGCTCCTTGTGTCTCACTCTTGGCTCAGAGAGACAGGCGTGGCCGCTCCGAGGTTGTCACAGTCAGCCAGAGAAGACCTGTTGGAACTGGAAGACACTGAAGCTGGGCTGGTGGGTGTCAGGCTTCCACCCTTCCCAGCAGCAATACTTGGCGCAATGCCAGTCACCCTCCTGAAACAATGAAAGTCAATAACCATCATAAAGTCTTGCTTTTAAACTGTCACACTCTTTGAGGCCTGCTGATACATTCAAATGTTGTTTGCTATATTGGGATTACCTTCAGTCTCAAAATGCCTTACAATTTTTTTCTCTCAGTGCGACTGCTTACAGTAAGTAAGAAAATCATATGCCCCTCCCCCCCCAAAAAGCAAAAATTAGAGTAGGTATTATGAAATAGATGCACTCAGTGACCTTGCATTCACTGAGGAGAATGCAAAGGATGCCTGTCTCCTGCCCAAAGTTCAGTTGGGAAATAGTACCAAAAAACAAAGTTACTATTCTATTTATCTGTTCATTTAACTTTTCATTATTTCACTGTTTCCTTATTAGTCTTCTGTGACCCGTCAATGGCATTATTCCAGCACTTATTTCTGATCCTCCAAACACAGGTACGTCCAGTGGGACCCCCAGCACCACACAAAGCAATCTGTATGCGGCTGTCATGAGGCAGTCCATCGGAGGAGATGCTGCACTGCAGCTGAGTCATGGAGGTGGAGTTCAGTGGTATCTATTCCTGATGCTACATGACCTGACACCATCGAGTGATCATCCCACTGACATTAAACCAGTCACATCTACACTGTCATGACTATTAAGGCCATCACATCCCTTCATGAATGACCACTGAGAAAATCATATCCCTTGATGAAACATTACAAAGACACCCATATTCCTTAATGAAAGGCTGCTAGGTCACTCATATTCATTCCTGAATGACAATTTAATTCATCATGTGCCTTAGAGAATGACTATTTAGACTATCATATCCCTTTGTCAATGGCTCAGCAACCTTCTGGCTGAAAGGTGCCTGCCTCATTTAAAAAAAAAAAGAAAAGAGTGCATTTTGACCTGAGTTTTCCTTTGCATGGGTCATCGGCATTGAACAAAGTTATTATAAGGTAATTCACTCTCCCTCCCTCTCTCTCTCTCTCTCTCTCTCTCTCTCACACACACACACACACACAGACACACATGCAGAGGATGGAGAAAAAAAGCATTTTCATTTCCATGTATATCAAGCTTCATCATGAGATACTGATGCCGTCACCAAAATCACCCTTTATCAAGACAACAAAAACAAACAGACAAATAAACAAACAAAGAAATACACTAACAGGAATCCCTCTAAACTGCTTCACTGAAGGAAGTGGCCTGTCTAGAAAAACAAAATGGCAAGTCTGTCAGGCCAGCAAGACTATAGCAGCCGAATCAAAATCAGTTGCTAGGTCCAAAATGTTTACATGGCTGGGACATCAAACTTTCAACATTCAGCAATGCAAATTGTGGATTACATTTGTTCCATAAAAGGTTTCAGCTGAGCTATGAATACCTTGCTAAAAAAAGTAAACTTAAAAATTAAAGTATGAACAGCACTGATGACTACTATTAGACAGTTATAATACTTATATCCTCTCACGAACACTATTAAAACAACCGCGTCCTTTCAACAACTGTAAAGGCTATCCTATATTCTACATGATGATTAAGGCCAACATATTTCTTCATGAATCACAATTTAGACAATCATTTCTCTTCATGACTGACTCTTTGGACTAGTATGTCCCTTCAAGAGTGATTATCAACAAAACCATATCCCTTCATAAAAGTATATGAAGGCAACCATATCCCTGTTCAAAAACATTTCAGTACAATCATATCCCTTCATGAAAGGCTGTAAAGACAGGCATATCCCTTCATATGTGACTGTGAGGATAATCATTTCTGTTTATGAATGACTCCATGATCCATGACCACTCAGCCCATCATATTTTTTTTTACCCCTTAACCTCCATAGCCTCTCAGAGACACTGCCAGTAATCCCAACTCTTCTGGACACAGCTGCACCCATGCAAGGGGTCACAGTCCAGGAATGGCAGTCTACAGTGAAGATCAATATCAGGTCTGCATAGGATCACTCACTAGAGGAGACTTTGAACTGCTGCTGCATCAGCTCACTGATGTTCAGTATGTCCTGCCTGTTCTGACCTGCCAGGCTGATGGCCTGCCCCTGACTGCTGACCATTGTTATGAAGTCACAGTGCCAGATCCACTGACTGCTCTCATCTGAGGTGGAAATGCCACATCATTCTTACAATGACGGTGGCTATGAATTTGTTCACAAAAAGATTACATACAGTTTCTTGTGAACTGATTCAGGATTCATCAACGACCATTATCTTTCACTCAGGCCACTGTCTTTTGAGTCTGATGAAGGATGTGTGATGTAACATGTAACAAGTGTGTCTACACAAAGTGCAATCCACTACATCTATATTTAGATAAAGCCACAAATGTCTTTCACTCACCTTCAAACACACACACACATGCACACACACATTCACAGTATGCCCACATGTGCATGCACACATCCAAACAGAAGAGAGGGAGAGAGAGAGAGAGAGAGAGAGAGAGAGAGAGAGAGAGAGAGAGAGAGAGAGAGAGAGAGAGAGAGAGAGAGAGAGAGAGAGTGCAAGCATCAAATGAACCTACTTCAGCTGTTCGGACAAAATTTCCACTTGTGACTTGTAAAGTGCCACCTCTTCTTTCAGTAAGGCCAACTCGGCATCCTTGTCGGTCAGTTCTTGGCGCAGACCATATATAGATTCCTCAAGAGTGTCGCACAATGCCTGCAACCCAATCACTGAAGTGAAATGTGTTATTTTATCTACATTTTTTCAGTTTCTTGGATAAATGTTTCTCGATTTGTACTGGGAATGAACAATGGAAAAATGTGTACCTGGTTATGAATGACATCATACATTCAAACTCAAACAACTGAAGAATATGATCAACACACTCATGGATCTCACTGATGCCAGTATCCAACAGTGAGCGCCCCTTTCAACACAGTCACACTTACTCTGCTCTCTTCAAGACTGTCATGAGGTCCAGGTGGTTCATCAGTGCAGAAAAATGCTCGTACTGGTTCACTGGAAAACAACGAGCACATGTGTAAACACAAGGCTTCAGATGGTCAAGCATGCATGCTTACACACAATGAACTTTCAACAATGAACAACAAACTGATATAAATTCTTATACTGTCTACATTAACAAGAAAAAAAAGACCCATCTGTATGAAGTTTCCTGAAATACAAAAGCCATGTCTGCTAATTAAACACAATTTGATGAACCCATTAAACTTTTTGATCCAGGAGGTGAATGCTTTTAAATAAAAAAAACAAACCTGTGTCCTGTGTACATGACACAGAATACCTTCAGTTCTGCACCACATGAAGTAAACAAATTGCGAAAACCAGAGCCAAAACATCCTGAACATGCTAGACATTCTCTATGTCTTTTTTTCCTTACATCCAGTATGCAACATGAGTGGCAACAGCCGGTAAAACATCACTTAAAAAGGGATAAATTCTCACAGAAATCAAGCTGCTCATACTGATCATTGGGAGGATGTCTAAGACTGGCTGGTATGAAAGCTTCTCCCCCATCTCCTTTCAGACACTGCTGCTAGTCCCTCCATGACAACCCCCCCCCCCTCTCTCTCTCTCTCTCTCCGTGTGTGTGTGTGTGTGTGTGTGTGTGTGTGTGTTTGTTGTGTGTGTGTGTGTGTGTGTGCATGCGCATGTGCGTGTGTGCATACATGTGTGCATGCGTACATGTGTGTGTGTGTACATGTGTGCATGCATGATGCCATGAAAATTCTGTGACCTGGTGTTCACATGCTGACATGGTAAAGCACCGTTTTCTTCTCCACATTATTCAATAGCAATTACTGTTATCACCATTTTCAGGGCTGGATTTTCCACACCTGACCATCCTTGGTTTGGTGTTCAGTTATCCAGCACTTTATTTTCACTTAGCCAGTACCTTTTGGTGCATTTCCATTCACGAAAACCAACGAACAAAGTTTTCCATTTTCTCATGTTTTTTTGTTTGTTTGTTTTTTTCATGTATAAAACTGAAACGATGTCCGGTCTTTGTCAACCCAATTCCCCCCCCCCCCCCCCCCCCCCCCCCCCTCCTCTTTTTTTTTTTTTGCTGATTTCCTCAAGCCTTGATGGTAAACATGGGCAGAAGTGACAGACATAACCTGAAGTGCGATCACTGTATATGTTTTGTACTGTTGGCTAGTGTTTTTTCTCATTGTACAGTACAAGCTTCTTGTTTTTAATATTGTTGGACAATAATTTAGAAACATTAATCAAGGTTGGCTGTGACAGATATCAACATCCTTCAAGCCAAAATAGAAACAAGAGTAAAACCCACACTGAAAAAAACAACAAACAAACAAAAAAAAAAAAAACACACACACACGCACACATGATGTATCCAAATCCATAACACAGTTCCACAAAATACAGCAAAAATGATCACCTGACTGTACTGTCACATTTTGCAGAAAAAAAATTATTTGTAGTTCTGGTACTAGTCGAAGCGTTCTCGTACTAGTCATGCTTCGTAACTCTAAAATTCAGAGGACTATGTATTTTGTATGAAAAACGAATGCAGATGAAGAAATATCCCTTTAACTTCAATGTGACTTGTATACTCCTCTTCTAAAATATGTATGGTTACAAGAACTCAAAACTAGTAAATACAGATCTTTTCTAACAGCAATGATGTAAACTGCTAAAGGTCAGAAAATGTAGCTGGTATTTTAGTGGTAAGAAATACTGATACAGACCATAGAAAAATGATCAATGTTGTTATTATTAACAAGTTAAAGACGATCAGTGGGGTAGAAAATTGTACAGACACACATACACAAAGTGCGCATATGTGAGAGCAAACACATACACATAAACATCAAACATACACAAAAAACTCACATACATACACTGTACACACAGACACACACACAAACACACTGAAAAACACACACATCAAACACACACACATACAATAAACAGATATACATTCACAGATTTCATCACCATTGCTGTACACATTGAAACTGTTTTTTTTTATCTATCTTAAGCTCCTAACAACTTTCTAGAAGATCCACTTTAAAAGCCTTACAATTTCTTTATGTGTGTTAACTCTTTCCACCAACAACATTGAGCTCGGTGTGTGTGTGTGTGTGTGTGTGTGTGTGTGTGTGTGTGTGTGTGTGTGTGTGTGTGTGTGTGTGTGTGTGTGTGTGTGTGTGTGTGTGTGTGTGTGCATGTGAGTACCTGCATGTGTGCATGTGCACATATATATATATGAGTGTGTGTGTGTGTGTTTGTGCATGCGTGTCTACATGTGCATATGTTCATGCATGTGTGAGCATGCATGCGTACCTGTGAGTGTGTGTATATGTATATGTGTGTGTGTGTGTGTGTGTGTGTGTGTGTTGTGTATTGTGGTGTGTGTATATGTGCCTGTGTGTTTGTCTACATACAAGATAATGGTGCATGCAACTATAATTATGAGTTTATAGACAGTCTGTGTGTGTGCGTGCGAGCATGTGTGTGTGTTGTTGTGTGTGTGTGTGTTCTTAAATATTTAGCCCCCCACCCCACCCAAATATACATACACACGATCCCAAAACACATTCACATTCCAACCAACCTTACAATTACACACAGTTTGAGCACATTCCAAACATTTTCTTTTAAACCATTATAGAACACAGTGACCTCATTTTACAGTGTCAATTGAAAAAAGGTCTCTTCACAAACACACACTGATCCCAGAATACAGGCATACCAGTGTCAACTGAAAACAGGTCTCTTCACAAACACACACACTGACCTAGAATACAGTATACCACACACTGAGCCAGTGTCACTGGGAACTTAAAAAAAATGTCCTGCTGAGAGGCCAGATATACGGGAACAGAAATATATGGAGAGAAGAATAGACCCATATGGAGAGCAAGCCTTCACGTAAGGTCCAGCTGTTACCAAATATAGCAGAGCGGATACTTTCTGCCAATAAATCAATCATAATAAAACCCTGAAGCACTCAACCTTGCACTGGGATTGAAAAAGAAATACAGCTGGTACAGTAACAAATGGCATCTGCAAAGGCAAGGGAAATAAAAAGAAGTGTACTCCAATTACATCCCACAGGAGGGAAATACGAATCTCCATCATGAGGTCTAGCATTTCGTTAGGACAGCACAGCTGAAAACAAGAGACACAATTTGCCTATTTGAATCACATGTGATGAATACACGCAACAGAAAAATGAAAACTTGGAAAGAAGACAGATTTGTGGATTCAAATCCACCACCGCCAACTGAGGACAAGCATGGGGAGAACATACGGCAGTCAGCACTAGACTAGACTTGTAGTAGCAGAAGACCAAACAAGCTCTCACTTCTGCAAATATATGGTGACCAGTTATTTCGTCACAGCTCTGCAGCATCATGACCCCACCATCAGAGCCACGCCTGAAATTTTACCTGTTGCAGATCTCCTTGTGACCGATGATGTTGTCAAGAAATGCTTTGTAAGCCCAGCATTCGGTCTTCCAGAAAGTTCATGTCAAAGTTGTCACGAAACCATCTCTTTGGGGGAAGGGAGAGGCGAAATCCTGGGAAGAGATGTTTGAGCTGCATTCAAGGAAAAGAAAAAAAGTGTTAAAACATTCACAAAAAGTATAACATACATATCAACTGCTATCTGAAAGTGAAAAAAGATATTGTCATGCTATTTTGCTTGTCACGTTTGATCACTAGATATGGGTGTACATACACATAAACAGATGGAGTCAGATGTAGATGCAAAGCAGTCACCCTTCAACACACACAGACACACACACACACACACACACCACAAACTTGAAAGTAGCCTGGCAGAATGCAAAAAAAACACAACCCCCCCCCCCCCCCCCCCCCCCCAAGATCTCAAAGGTAAACACATGATCAAATACAAGTTGCTGAATGAAATATGATGGCAACTAGTTAGTATTAACTGGTACTAAACAAGAAAAGTTCATTGTACACACACACACACACACACACACACACACACACACACACCCCCCCCCCCCCCCAACACACACACACACAAAAGCACCTAAAGAGAAAGTGATTCACTGATAAAATCAAAATAAGGTAATCTCAGTGTATTAAAACAATTCTTCTGAGAAAACATGTAACTTACTGAATAAAGTTCTGCTAAAACCTGACCATAGGCAGTACCATCCTGCCATGAAGTTCAATCCCACTTTTGACCTTTTCCAGGAATCTAAACCCTTAGTACAGGGTTTCAGGTAAGCACTAAAGCCCTAATGAACAGTGCTCAGTGCTAGAGCAAAATGGAACAAAAATACAGACGAATGCATGAAACAAGGTATAAAGTAACTCAGATTAATATGTTATACAACTATCAAACAAGAGAATTTTCATAAACATTTCTTCAAATGTAACAAACAAGAGACATAAAAAATGCACAAAAGATTATTCCCCCCTGAAAGCAATCACACACATGCAGTTTATTTTTACAATACCTGCGATATTAATAATGACATGCTTGTTAAATCATAATATTATTTGTTCATATTGACTTTCTGATGCACTCTTCCTTGATTTTTTCCCCCCACCTGCCCTTCCTGGCTCCCCTTTCACCTTCACAATACCACACACACACATGCCGATCACACACACACACACATGTCTTTTTTTGTCAGTGATCCAGCTTATCTATTATTATCATTATCATGAATACTTATATAGCGCCTATCCTCGGCTAGAGACCAAGCTTTAAGCGCTTTGCAATCCACACTCATTTGCACAGTGGGCTGCCTACCTGGGTAGTGCCAACCCCAGTTGGCGCTTTATTCAGTTGTTTCCCGTATCATCCAGTCAATATCTTTCAATATCATTCACTCAATTTCCTTACTTCCTCATACTTTCCATTTCTCACGCAAGTGCATGCCATATTTAATGTGTCAAACTGGTCTTCTCTTCCTAAAGTTGGTGATGGGATTTTACATGTGTGCAAAAATGTTATGTGTGCGTTCACATATGGAACCTCGGTTTATAGTCTCATGCGAAAGACTGTGTGGGAAAGGAGTCAGAACCAATGTTAACTCCGAGGGAATAATCCCCCTGTATTGAAACAGCCCTCACTTCCACCCACTCTCCTCTCTCTCTAGCTCTCTCTTTTCTCCCTCTGCTTTCCTGTGCTCTGTTTTTGAACTGTCCTCATTTCCCCACTCCTCTGTCATACATGTATTCTTGTCTCACTAACTACTATGAGAGAAGTACTGTTTTTCGCATTTTTGTAGTCAGGTGCTTATAACATCTGAGGAAGACACATTTTGGTGAAAATTCACCAGTCTGTTTCTTATGGTACGTCAAACCTGCATTACTTTAGACCCTTTTTTTTCATTTATTTCTGTTTTGCCATACTGTTAGACAACTGAATTCCAAGCCAGATGTTGTGAGACTGAACCATGTTGGTGGCCAGCATGAATCATTCCTACTTTTGCTGCCCATTTTAATGTGTTCTCCTTCTGTTGCCGTAAGTGCAGTAAATATAATGAGTCCACAGCCTGCACTCTGCAAGTACAGGGAAACCCCATCTGCTATATCATCTGTGGTGGATCTGGACATTAAGCCTGAAAGAAATACCACCAGTCACTGTGCTATGACAGCAACTACTCATTAAGGAAATTTCACTGATACCCAGAAAAAACAGACTTTGTTACTTACTCCTAACACAATGGTTTATTAGGTTCCTTTTATGTCAACTTCTTCAGCAGAAAAATAAAAATGTGGACATTTTGTGGTATGCCATGTGTTGTGATTATGTATACTTACCCGTTCATTCAAGTGAAGAAAGTCTGAGTATCTCCGAAAAATGAACCAGCCCTCTGGCTCTGATTCTGAACCAGCTTTCTGAACATGGATTTTGTACACCTGCAACATGGTAACAGTCAGACAGCACAGCACACACAGTTAATGAATATGCTTGTAGAAAACAGACAGACAAGTGTAGGCTGTTTACCACATATTTTTTTTTACCTGAGGAGAAAGAAAAAATGTGTGTTTAACACAGATAACCCTTCACTTGATGCATTTATGCATCAAACACTCCAAAAACTCAGACTGAAATGACAGCAAGAAGAAGAAGAGCAGAGGGAAGGGTGAAGAGAAAGATGACAGAGGTGGGGAGAGAGGGGAAGGTAAGTTAAGGTAATGTTGCTTGTAGCCCAGCTGACTGCAAAGGCCCATATCAGGGCTGTCACCACGTTAAAATCAACTAACAAGTCATCCAAAAAAAAAAAAAACCAACAAAAAACCACTATTCACATGTTTCTTTAAAATACACCTTCTAAAAAAACTCACCAAACAATGAGAGAGAGAGAGAGAGAGAGAGAGAGAGAGAGAGAGAGAGAGAGAGAGAGAGAGAGAGAGAGAGAGGGAGAGAGAGACAGACAGACAGACAGACAGACAGACAGAGACAAGTTGAGAAAAAGAGAAAGAAAGAGACTGAGAGAGAGTGATCTATGGAGAACATGAAATCTGTTCATGAATACTTCAGTAAACACAGACCATTATCAGAACAATGTATTAGTGTACAATACTCTCACCATCCCCTGGATTCTCTGCAGACAGGACAGATGTAGTAAAACTAAAAGCAAGAGTTACCCCCTCCCTCCCTCTTTCCCCTGCACCCCAACCTCATCCCCCTAAATTTTACTGCATCATCTAAAATACTCTAAACAAAAAAGTACTATGTGTACCGTGAATTTGGAGCGGGCTTCCATGGTCTCATAGCCAGTGATGGGGGTCTGCAGATCACCTGGGAAGAAGATCTCTCTGCTAGGCCTGCCCTCCTCATCGTCTGACGCCCTGTCTCCTTCCCCCTCAACCCTGGCTGCACTGACCTCCTCTCCTTCTCTTGCTGCCGACAAGTACTCACGGTTGTCCTTCATCGGAGTGCTTCGATGGCTGGGGTGAAGCATGGACGCTGGCATAGCTTCATTGTTGCACAACCAGCGATCGGATGTGCTGGCGTCCCCCTCTCCACCCACAGTCCCACCCTCTTCACCCACTGCGGGCGATTTCTTTCCCAGAGTCCTGCTTGGTGGTGGAGTGGAAGCAAACTCTTCCCCATCCTGCCCGGCAGTGTCTGGGAAAGTTTCACAGGGATTGTCTGTGGGACTGATGGAGCCGAACGTGTCGATGGAACTGGACCGTTGTGACACAAAGGATGCACATTGTGCTGTGTTGTTGAGTTTCAAAGAAGGCTCCCGAGGTATAGGTCTGGGATCGGAGCAAGAGTGCTGTCCCTCATCATTGTTGTCGGTGCTACTCATGACTGGAGTTTTTACCTTCAAAGAGAAACAGAAAAATGCAATCAAATTGCTTCAAAGAGAAACAGAAAATGCAACCAAATTGAACAAAAAATGGTCAGAAATTAAGGAGGAGGAGTTGGAGGAGGATGAGAGGAAGAAGAAAAAGAAGATGATGATGCTGATGAGAAGAAGAAAAGTAAGAGGAAGAGAATAAGAAGAAAAGAAGAGGAACAAGAAGAAGAACAAGAAGAAGAAGAGAAGAAAAGGAGGAGAAGAAAATGATGAAGAAGGAGGAGGAGAGAAGAAGAAGAAAAAGAAAAGAAAGTAGAAGTAGATGATGCAAAGAAGGAGGAGGGAGAGGAGGAGAAAGAAGAAGAAGAAGAAGAAGAAGAAGAAGAAGAAGAAGAAGACAACAATGATCAGGAAACACAATCCCATACAGTGATCCAAGAAAAAATACAAGTTCATGATTCTGCTGATTAACTAGATATCAAGCAAAACAGTTGTTGAAAAAGTCATAAGATACAAAATTATTCAACAGGATTGATAAAAAGATACTTGCTGTTCAGTACTTTGTATCAATCTTTTCCTTTCCTTCCATTCCACTGGAGTTCTGTCAGCTCTATCTGCTATACCTCACTCCTCCAACACCTACTCAGTTGCTCACTTTCCGACTCCAATCCTAAAACTAGTGAAGTCACTGTACTCATTTCAGCTCTCCATCCCTAAATATCTCCATGCCCCAACCTCTACTGATAGTGACGAGTAGATCTGTACACACACACACACACACACACACACACACACACACACACACACACACACACACACAATGATCTTTGGGCAGAAGATTCTTCTTATTCTTTCATTCGATATCCATCATCATCATCTTGCTGATGGCTCTGAGACTGGAGCTAGGTTTTGACAATACATCCCCCAGGTTACATCCCCTCCTGACCCTTCCCTGTCACCCACCTACTTCCTGTCTTCCACCCCGTCTCTGTTGACAACCCCCACA
Source organism: Conus betulinus (assembly GCA_016801955.1). Taxonomy (NCBI): domain Eukaryota; kingdom Metazoa; phylum Mollusca; class Gastropoda; order Neogastropoda; family Conidae; genus Conus; species Conus betulinus. The sequence goes on along the minus strand of JADBJO010001787.1, from coordinate 197,257 downwards.
CCACCCTGCAGGGGTGATGACATGCATGTCTTTGACTCTCTTTGAGGATCATGGACATGTATACTTTCACCAGGTTAATATACAGAGGGTCCAGCAGGATACACTGAAGTTCTGAGAGACACTACCAGCTTTTTCCAGTCACAAATACAGAAGAACACTTGATCACCTTATCATGATGATTAAGGTATGCGCACTATAAACAAACAGTCCTTAATGTATAATAATGTATATATCATTAAATCAGTTCTATCAAGATCGTAGCCACGAGACCCTCTTCTTCAACTGTCTCAGTTTTGTTTGTTAATTCATTTATCCATCAGCTTCAAATCATGCGTAGTGTGGTCTCAAGACTTAGCGGATGTGGTAGCATATATGGACTAGTCCGCACGCAGTGAGGCCTCCTTGATGAAACTGAAACTATCAAGAAGATCAAAGAGTGGGACACCAACCAATGGTGTCAAGACAATATGATGCTCACAAGACTTAGTGACAGCATTAAAGGAACAGACTTCCAATGACAATATTTCAACAGTATTTATGTTGTTATAAATTCACTTAATTCTCTCTCTCTCTCTCTCTCTCTCTCTCTCTCTCTCTGATTTACATTGCTAACTTCCACCAACTAGCATAACTGCAATGGCAGGAGTGTGCTGCATTGTGACCGGGCCGTTCTCAGCAAGTCATCACAGTCAGTGCTGACTGTGAGGATTGTACAGTTTTTTGTGTAAACTGTTGTGGTGGTGGGTCCAAGCCACATTAGCCTGAGAGAAAAAAAGACTGTCTACAAGACACTGTGTAGTACCAGTCCTTGTTTTTGATTATAACTGTCAACTGGGTTATTAGTTTGATACTCCACAGCTTAAGATTTGGAATGGGCCAGTCTGGCCTTCTGGGCTGTCAGGGATTGCTTGGGAGGTACTGTCACCACCAGTCCCTCAACCATCTTGCATAACATCAGCCTTAGTTGCTCATTATGCTCTCATAGTGTGGGTGGTCATATTTGTTGAGGAAGTCTTGAAGAAGTCTGTCACAGTGCCAAAGACTTTTTTGTATTTTTTCCTTTTTGTGTGTGTGTGCTAACATTAATAACACACAGAGATTACAACCTCATTATCCTATTATTTGTAACAAAACATGTTTCAAACTCACTGATTTTACCTTCATGTTTTTAAAAGACAAACTGATAAATGGCAGTGATAACGCACTTTACCTCTAACACATGGGTACATTTTAGTTTTTTTACATGACATGAGAACGTACACAGACAGCCTAACATATGCATTAAATTAACTGATTTTAGTATCTTAAAACACAAACTTGTAAAGTTACCACAAATACATGCACACTTTACATGACGACATGAACGAACATTCTTTTTAAACATGTGATGTATGGATTTGTAGGTAAAGGACATTTGATAACTGAATGAAGCTGTGACTAAGTAATAAGCGTGTTGGATTTCTTTTCTCATAGTACAAGCACACTATGGGAGTAATACTGCAATGTAATTTGGTGATTAGCAAAGTGGACATGTCAATATCCTGACCATGATGTGAACATGCAAACTAGTCAGCAGTCACCTGAAACTGCAAAAATCTTCGTTGAAAATGTCATTCAAGGTTTGAAGAAATCACAAGTTTTCTTTCTCTTTCTATCCATTTTGTGTGACCTGAATAATTGGGACAGCCGTTCATCAGCGGGACTAGCGTCCTGCGCTCTCTCCCCCGTTTGAATTTATACCGCAAGGCCCTTCAACGTACAGACCCAGATCCAGATACCGAGTGTTCACTAGATAAGCTTGATATAACGTCACGTCGACCCAGTTTCTGAATCCGAGTTTCAGTTTGACAGTTGATCGATAATCAACCAAGTGCTTCCTCTTTTTTTGAAGTTTCAATCAACCATAATATGGCACAACCACAAAAACATCAATAAGATTGTTAAGTGCATACCTGAAATTTTGCTTCTTCTAGATAAAAATCGAAAGCAGCGTTGCTAAAAACGAAATCACGGAAGATTTTCTTCACGTGCTTGTTAGTCAGCGTTCTTCCATTCCATTATTTGTAAACACATTTAGCAGGGGAGACGACTCATTAAACAAGCATGGCGTCACCACAAAGAAACCTCGATGGCGCAAGGGTAGTTATTATTTGACCTGTCTTCTCTATCGATTCAGACTTGTTGCACTCCTCTTCTCCTTCCTCCTTATGGCGACCATCGGTCAATTTGTGGGAGGCCGCGGTTCGAAGTAATATTTGATGATAACAATCACAATACCAAGACCAAAAGTGAAACACAACAGAATAAAAATAGACACCCACGCCCCTCCCCTTTTCACTTAAAAAGAAAATGAACAACAAAACCTCCGAACAAGCAAACAAAACAAAAATCACTACCACCACCACCTCTACTACTACTGCTACTACTACTACTCGGTAACCGGGCGGTCCGTTCAATGTGCCCCGGGATCATATTATATGTTTATTATTACCAGCTCGCGCAGGACCCCTGAACTCGCGGACTGAAGAAAGTACACCAATCTGGTATACAGAAACTGACACAGAACTGATCCGTCAAGTAAAGACCACGCCACACTTCAGGTATTCAAGATTCCTCCCCCCTCTCCCCAACCCTCAACCCAATAACTTGCGAATGAAATGAAATGAGAAAACCGACAATTACCCCCCCCCCCCCCCCCCCCCCCCCCCCCCTCCCAAAAAATGAGAAAAAAAGCTCCTCTTTTTCTGCTGCCATCTGCAGCTATTTGAACGTGCGGCGGATGCAGCATGTTTTAAAAAGCGTGAGCTGTGAGGAAGTTAAAGTCAACCGTCAACGAAACACAGGTAGGGCTGCTCAATACACAGCATATTATATATTCAAATTACAGATAATGAAAAATTCAGTGACTGGCGTGTGAACTCAAGTTGCATTTTGCTGTTCTCTTTTTGCATGGTTATGTTTGTTATGTGGTCATCAAATAAATCAACTGAAGTAAAATGATTTAGAGTCATTCTTCTGTGTGCAGACACAGAGATGCGCCAAGACACGCACAGTTATATGTATACAAACGCAGTCAATTAAAAAAAACACAAACAACAAAACACACACACACACACACACACACACACACACACACACACACACACACACACACACACACACACACACACAGAGTCTTTGTCTTTCAGGGAGATAAATGCTGCGGTACAAAATGTCACCCGGTAGAAAAATGTTAGGTGTTGACATCTTATACTGATGTTGTGGAACAAAATGTCACCCCGTACAGAATGTCGCCATGGGGTGACAGTTTGTGACGACACTGCGGTACAAAATGTCCTCTGGCATAGAATGCCAACGTAGGCGACATTCTTGGCCAAACAGGTCACATATTCATGTCTATTATGGAACAAATTAGCACCATTTCTGAATGTGCAAACTAGGACAGAGTCAGACTGGTCTCGTGTGTTACGCGATCTAGATCAAGGTGGATCTAGAAAGATGAGTCAGTATGCTAAATGATAATTATTGGTGGACTTGAAATCAGCATTGGAAAAAAATGTTAGTTCGAAAGCAAATTAACAACAACAACAACAACAACAACAACAAACAAAAAGTGAAAAAAGTTTCACAAGATTACCGTAAGTGTGTGTCTCTCGGACCATTTGTTCGAGAACGGCAAGAGCATAATGCAATGTCAAACTGTCTTGTAATATCAACTCCATCATCATCATTGTCGTCGTCGTAGTTGTCGTCGTCGTTGTTGTTGTCAGTTGAGGAAGTCGTCATTCTTTCAATATTGGGACACACGCCCACCGACATTGGTTTAATGCAATATCATACCGGCATAAAACAGCATCAACATCATATTCATCGTCATTATCGATGTCGTCGTCATGTACGTCAAAAATGGGATTTACTTGCTCACACCACTACCATTTCCATCAGCACCACAATATCAGAACGCACCACTACTACCATCAACAACACTGAAATATAGGGATTGGTGATTGCCATTAGCTCTCTGCTTCACCTTGTAGACCTTTGTCCTGAAAACATGACCAGAGAAACTCCATCCAAAAACTATATGATATCAAGCTGCTCCTCGTGTATGACACGCCGGTACAGAATGTTACCCAGGGTGACATTCTCTACTAGGGAGACATTTTGTACCGCAACGTCGGTACAGAATATCACCGGGTGAGATTTTGTACCAGGGTGACATATTGTGGACGCAGAAGAAGATGGACAACCGGGTGGTGCCACGGGCTCTTGGGGAGATGGACCGCTGGGTTTGACTCATAGAAGATGGACCACTGGATCTTGGGAAGATCAACCACTGGATGGTACTGTGGACAAAAGTCTTTGCCTCCCACCACCTCCTCCCGCTCTGCAAAACTCTCTCTCTCTCTCTCTCTCTCTCTCTCTCTCTCTCCTCTCTCTCTCTCTCTCTCTCTCTCTCTCTCTCTCTCTCTCTCCTCAGCCTCCCTGATTTATGCATATGGACGTAAGCAGTAAACTAACTAGTATGAGTAAGCGGCACGTACACATATAACATGAATCTATATAAATCTGTATGTTGAGTTTATACATTTTCCCTATATTCCTCCCTCCCCTCTCCCTCCCTCTTCACCTTAATCTGCTCCATCACCTCTCTTCTAGGTCTCGTTATTTTATTATTATTTTTTTTTCATATAACATATTTTCAAAGTATGTGTGTATGTTTTTTTTTCTGTAAGTTTACTTGTGTACCTTTTACA